>JAJEJO010002815.1:17968-30923 GCA_020662805.1 Glaucomys volans | reverse complement strand
GGCCCTGGGTTCAATCCCTGGCACCACAAAAAAAAAAAAAAAAGAAAAAGAAAAATACTGTGTGCAAATCAAACCAGCGGGCTGAGTGGTCCGTGCGTCTCCTGGCTGCTGCTGGGCGATGCTAAGCTTCACACAACCTCCCTTCCTCTGGCCTGGCTTCTCTTCTTTCCTCACCACTACCTGCCTGGGTTTGAACCTCCCAAATTAAAGTTCTAGCGCCTTCCACATGGCTGTCCAGATGCAGAAAGAACCTTTGCAACCAGTGTCACTGAGGTCACTACCTCACCAATCGGATGAGAGACGAGGTGGCATGATGTAAATTCTAGATTTTTCCCTTACAAACAGTGGAGCCTCCTTTCCGTCCCTGCCTCCTGTGCCCTTTCTCCTTGCCTCTGCACTGGCTGGGAAGCAGCAATAACTGGACCAACCATGGCTACAAATCAGTGGCAGGAGTGGACCATTTGGTGCTGAGTTTTTAAGTGAACAAGAAATAAACTTCAGTACTTCAATAAAATTATATTATGTATCTCAATTATTGCCTCAGGCTCTACTTTCTAAGGAACTCAAACCAAAAGCAAAAATAATCAGGCATTACCCGCACTGTTTGCCAAGTTTCCTCTGCTGAGGACTCTATTGGAGATACTAAATGTCCCTGGTGAACTGGAGGTGATCTCTGATCAAGGAGGACAGACACATCTGAAAACAAGCTCTTCCGTAGCCAAGCGTACAGAGGCAAAGCGGACCCTGCTCTCCCCTTGTGGGCGACCTTTCTTATGCCTGAGATGATGAGCAGATGACATCTAAATGCAATTTCGAGTCTCATATTTTGAGTATGAAGCAGTTGGTTGCCTAAATTTTTGCTTAAAGAGAAATATGACCAGACTAGCACACTTAAATTCTTGAGAGGGAAGGATAGAAAGATTTGAGAAGTATCAGGCATGGTGTTAGGGCACAAGATTCTCTAATCCCAGCAACTTGGGAGGCTGAGACATGAGGATCGGAGGATCAAAAGTTTGAGGCCAGCCTTAGCAATTTAGTGAGACCTTGTCTCACAATGAAAAGTAAAATGTGGATTAGCTCAGTGGTAAAGCACCCCTGGGTTCAATCTCTAGTACCACAATAAAAGAAAACAAAAAAGAGGAAAAAGAAAAGAAAAGAACTTCTAAGGTTCCCATTCTCTCCAGGTAAAAACTGGTTGTATTACTGTGAGGCCTGGGTCAGTCTGAGCTTGGCAGTGACTTGGTCTCTTGTACTCAAATCCTTTGGCATGGAAGAAAGACTACGCAAGGCAAATGGCCAAGGCTCTGGCCAGCTAAGGCAGGACAGACCAGAAGTCCCCTGGCAAAACGCCTAAGCCTACAGGTAATATGTCTAGAAGGGGGACAAGATGGGAGAGGGGATGGCTCATGACCATGACATGAGAAGGAAAAATCAGCCAACATCCCCTTTGACTGAGCAATCCTACTTTTAGGAACTTGCCTTATGAAATCACTAAACGGGGTTGGTATACAAGGACACTACTGCAGGACGGACGCTGTGACCTAACAATCCAGACAACTCAGAATAACAGAGGCGTCTGTCATCAGCAGCAGGGTCACACAAAGTCCAGCACCTGACACTGTCATAGGGGGAGGCGTGCAGAGGATGATAAAGATTTGCATTTCTAGTTCTTGCAGAGCTGGGGATTGAACCCAGGGCCTCACGGAACCTGCTCAAAACCTGCACCCCTGTGCTGCATGCTCAGGGCCTCCCTCTACTTCCTGACACGAAAAAGAAGTTTAAGTCTAGTAACATGCCGGAATAAAGCACGCTACTAGCCGGGCGCGGTGGCGCAGGCCTGTAATCCAAGCGACTCGGGAGGCTGAGTCAGGAGGATCGCGAGTTCAAAGCCAGCCTCAGCAACTTAGCTAGGCCCTTAGCAACTCAGTGAGACCCTGCCTCTAAATAAAATACAAAACAGGGCTGGGGATGTGGCTCAGTGGCCGAGTGTCCCTGAGTTCAATCCCTGGTTCCAAAAAAATAAATAAATAAAGCCCGCTGCTGAACCCAGGAAGGCGGCCCCCGTATTCCAGCACCGCGGTTCTCAGGGGGTGGCCCCTGGGCGCAGCCAGCCTCCCTTGGTAACCTGCCAGAAACGGCTTTGGGGCCTCACCTAGACCTCTAAATTAGAAACTCAAGTAGTGGAGTCCAGTAAACTGTTTCAATAGGCCCTCCAGGTAATTCTGTTTGCTTTGGATTTTTTTTGTTTGTTTCTTTTGTTTTGTTTTAGTTTATTGGGTTTTTTTATTTGGTTTGTTCGTTAGTTTTTTTTTTTTTTTTTAACTTTATTGGATTTTTTGTTTTGTTTTTCAGTTTGTTCGATTGTTTTGTTTTGTTTTAATTTATTCCATCTTCTTCCCCTTCCAGGTAATTCTAATGCTTTATGTAGACTGAGGACCAGGGGTCCTAGAACAAAGAAGCGATTGTGCATGTTTGTGAAGGAGGAGTAAGAACACTGTTTCCTCCTTTTGTTATTCTAACAAAGTCCAATGCCAAGTAATAGAAAAACGCAGCCCAAGTGGCCTTTAACAATTAAATGATTTATTACTTTACTGGAACTTGGCAAGAGCAGGTTTCAGGCCCTGAATTTAAGGCTCTCTCTCCCTCTCTCTATATATTTTAATAAATAATTTAGTATAGATTTCATGTAGACTATTACATTTAATTAAGTTAAATATTATTGAATTAAAATATTAACATCAAATTAAATATAAATGTATAGTTTTTAATTTAATATTGTATGACATTGACCATATTTAATATTATATTTAACACACCTGTCTTCGCGGCGCTGGCGCTTGCATTGCGGGCCCACCCGGCAGCGCCCGGCACGCTCTCACTGATCCCCACGCCCCGGCCTCCAGTTCTTCTGAGCCTCTCACGGATCTGCTCCACCTCAGGTTGGCAGACGGGGCTGCAGCCGCTCCAGTCGCCACACCAGTCATCACATCCACGGGAAGAAAGGCACCGCCCCCTCCAGGGTCTCCTTCTGGTCAGTGAGGAGACTCACAGGATCCCCTCTCCCCCAGGAGCCAGCGGGTCCGGGTTCCTTCCTAACCTAATTGCGGGGGAGCGGAATACGCCAGCCAGGACGAGCTCGCTTATCCAGGGTTCACCTCCTGCGCTGGAGTGAGAGCCCCTCCTCTGAAGAACGCAAGCGGAACAAAACCGAGGTCCCTCTGGAAAGGAGGAGGGAGGAATAGGTAACAGACCGTCTGCTGCATTTGATCTATAGCTTAACCTCTTTTCCCCGCCTCTAAAACCCACGTTCCGGGCGCTGCCATGGGCAACAGCTTGTCAGGTGTGTCAGAAAATGAATTCTGTTGTCCGTCCTTCCTTCCTTCCTTCCTTCTTTCTTTTTCTTTTTCTTTCTTTTTCTTCTTTCTTTCTTTCTTTCTTCTTTTCTTTCTTCTTTCTTTTTCTTTCTTTCTTTCTTTCTCCTTCCTTCCTTCCTTCCTTCCTTCCTTCCTTCCTTCCTTCCTTCCTTCTTCTTCTTTCTTTCTTTCTTTCTTTCTTCTTTCCTTCTTTCTTTCTTTTTCTTTCTTTCTTCCTTCTTTCTTTCTTTCTTTTTCTTTCTTTCTTTCTTTCTTTCTTTCTTTCTTTCTTTCTTCTCTTTCTTTCTTTCCTTTTTGTACCAGGGATTGAACCCAGCGGCACTTAACCACTGAGCCACATCCCCAGCCCTTTTTTGTCTTTTATTTAGAGACAGGGTCTCTCTGAGTTGCTTAGGGCCTCCACTCAGTTGCTGAGGCTGGCTCTGAACTTGCAATCCTTCTGCCTCAGCCTCCTGAGTCACTAGGATTACAGGCTGCAACACTGGGCCCAGCTTCTAGAGTATTCTTGAAATGGTTCCTGAGTCTCAAGAGGAAGAAGAATCTTTCTTTTCTTTTAAGGCAACTTCCAACACTGACAATACCAAGTGCTGGCAATACTGTGGAGCAAGAGAAAATCTCGTACCTAGCTGTGGGACTTTAAATCAGTAGAGACGTTTTGGAAAACTGCTTGGAAGTATCTCCTAGAGCGAAACACACATGTATTCCATGACAGCAATTTCCTAGGAATTCCAGGAGAGATGTGCATGGACATGTTCAAGAATGTCCAGAGCATCTTCCTTTCCAATAGCAACAAACTGGAAATAACCTATGTGTCCAGTAAGAGAGGTGGACAAATAAGCCATGGTGTAGAGAAACAAAGGAATACTATATAACAATGAAAATGAAGGTGCACTTCCCCTACAGAAAAACAGCCTTTTTAATCAAAATAGTGTTATGTGCAAAAGAAAAGATAAATAGTCCAGTGGAAGAAAATGCCCCTAAATAGGTTCAAGCATATGGAAAGTTTACTCTATGATAATGAGAGTCCCTCAGTTCATTTTAACAGAATGGTCCTGTTTTAAGAGAAAAAACTAAACACGTTTCCCACCATACCCAAGAATAAGATCCAAATGCCTCAAGAAATAAATGTAGGGCTGGGGCTGGGCTCAATGGTAGAGTGCTTGCCTAGCACACGTGAGGCACTGGGTTTGATTCTCAGCACTGCATATTAATTAATTAGTTAAGAAAACATGGGTGAGTTCTTCACAAACCTTAATGTAGGGAAAGGCTTTATAATAAAGACTCAATAAAAGACAAGTAAGAAAAAGAAGTCAGAGCCAATAAATGTGATAAATTTGACTGTAAAACATCAAAATATTTGCCCTACAAAAAAATGCCATGAACAAGGTCAAAAGACAACCAGCAAACTGGGAGAAAGGTATGCTCACAGACAAAGAATAAAATCTCTGATCCATAAGGGACGTTTTTAATTAGCTTAAAAGCCTAATAAAGGGCTGGGGCTGGGGCTCGGTGGTAGAGTGCTCACCTAGCATGCGTGAAGCCCTGGGTTCAATCCTCAGCACCACGTAAAATCAAGGGCACTGTGTCCACCTACAACGAAAAACAAAAATATTTTTTAAAAAAGCCTAATAAAAAGGAGGAAGAGAGCAAGGACCCATAATTCTCTATAAAACACCTACCTATACGCACGTATGTATGCACACACACACGGGGCCCTGAAACCCACCACGAGCTGCTTCAACTCCCTCCTAACTGGATGACTATAATTTAAAACAGCTCCAAAATACCATTTCCTAACTGCCAGGTTTGTGAAATTTAGAAAGTACGACAATCTTGGTCTCAGTGAGCCTGTGGGGAAATAGGCAACGTCCTCCGTGGCTGGTGGGTTCCCCAGGGACAGGAATTTGGGTCACCTAAGGAAACATACCTACACTTGCCTCTTGACTCCTCGATCCCCGTTCTAGAAATGTCCACTGGTGACACATTCCCAACGACACAGGAATGTGCACACACAGTTCCCATAGCTGGTCTGTCATTGCGAAATAATGGAAGCCACCTGTGTGCAGGTGAGCGCTGGAGAACACACAATGGAGCACTGTCTTGCAGAAAAAGAAAATGAGGAAGTTCAAAATGAAGTGGTGTAAAGAACTGACCAGGTTAATTCTCAAAAAATAAAAGCATGATTGAAGTCAGCCAGGATGCAGGGGACACCAAACGGGCAACACCCAGCAACAAATGAACCTATGTGACAACTGAAAGAGCCCTGGGGGTGAAGGTGGCAATAGGGCGAACCGGACTAAATAAGAGAACTTTGATTGCATATTGCAGGACTGAAGCCTGCCCACACGCACTGCACTCTGGTTAAAGTCGATTTCCAGAGGGATGTGGATTGGTGACTCTGAGGAGATGTCACATGTATCCAGAGACTGAGCAAGTTAGTTAATGAACATACCATTGTTGTCATTATTTTGGTGCCAGGAATAGAACCCAGGGTCTTGTGCGTAGTGGGCACGTGCACTACCCCTGAGCTACATCCCAGCCCAAGTAACAAATATATCATGGATGAGGTACTGGTTTCTGCTCATCAGAGGAAAGAGGGACAAATAAGAGAAGTGGGGGTGGTGGAGCTCACCTGTAATCCCAGTAGCTCAGGAGGCTGAGGCACGAGGATCACAAGTTCAAGGCCAGTCTCAGCAACTTAGTGAGGCCCCAAGCAGCTCAGCAAAACTCTCTCTCTAAATATAATATAAAATTTACTGGGGAGGTGGCTCAGTGGTAAAGCACCCCTGGGTTCAATCCCCAGTACCAACCCTCAAAAAAAAACAAATGACATGAAAGACAGAAAGAACGGAGGACTAGCCCAGATCAGAGCAGAGCTAGGAGACATGACAAAGATACATTGTGTGAACTTGGTCTGGATCCAGGACCAGAAATATGACCCTAGTGGAATAGTTGGGGAAATGACAATAAGGTCTATAGAGTAACCAACAGCATCACACCCTGTCAATTTCCTGGTCTTGATTGTCGTCCAGTAACTTGGGAAATACAGGTGGGCAGGAACGCTTCTACTGCTTTGCCATTATTTTATTTTTATATACATGCCATTATAATAATATATACATTATATATTATATGTAATATATATTATATATTGTATATATATATATTTGGCAAGGCTGAAATTGTTTTGAAATGAAAAGTTAAAATGAAGACATAAAAGAATATTGGTTACACCCAGGGAGGTACCAACTAGAAACCTGGAACATGGAAATGTTCTCCACGTGGCTCTGGGTCGGGGGGTGTGGTACGTACATACTTAAATTCCAGTGAGCAATAAATGCTTAAAATTTATGCACTTTGCTGTAGGTATGTTATTGCTGAATTTTAAAAAAAAAAGTTTTGAAAGCCACACACAAATCAACCCTGGCCAAGTCAAACTGCAGTCGTTCAGTGATTTACACTGAAGTAGCTCCTAATAAAAGTTGAGAACGTACCATTCGTCATCAAGGTGCTATCAATAAATAGAACAGGTCCCCAGAAGACCTCAAATGTCATATTTATAGCATGATTCAGCATTTAAAGGGTGCTTATAATTGACACACGCCATGTGCGGTGATTTTTAAGATTTTATTGAGTCTTCATGGCACGTTAATAAGATTTTAATACCCTTTTAAGATGAGAAAACCAAGTCTCCAAGTCTCAGGAAAGTGAGAGACATCGGCCACCCAGCCAGAAACTGGCAAAGTTAGCCTTCCAGGGATGGCAGTGTCCGACTCCTCAGTCGGGATGCTTCCTGCTCTCCCACGCAGCCCCAGACAGGAGGACTCGGAGTTCAATCCCAACACTGAGAAAGAAAAAAAAGTGCGGGAGGAATTTTTTACCTTTTTTTAAAAAATGAATTTCAAACTTTGTTTTGTTTTTTGGTCTGTTTGGGGATCAAACCCAGGGCTGCTCCAGCAAGGGCAGCCATCCCCAGCTCCTCCCCTTATTTAAAAAAAAAATTGAGACAGGCTCTTGCTAAGTTGCCCAGGGAGGCTCCGCACTTGCCACCCTCCTGTCTCAGCCTCCCAAACTCCCTGGGATCACAGGCATGCCTCCAACACCCCGGTGACTCCAACCTGTCTTTATAGTTGTCATTGTGAAAAAACCTTATTATAGTCATGATTTTTAGCTGCCTCTATTTAAAAAATGCCTAATGAAAGAAAACTTTAGAAGCTTAGTCATGTGTGTAGGTATCCTGGGGATCTAACCCACAGGCACTCAACTGCAGTCCTATTTTTTATTATTTTAATAATTAATAATAATAATAATAACAATAATAATTATTATTGGTGCCAGGGATTGAACCCAGGGGCACTTAACACTAGGCCACAACTCCTTCCCTTTTTAATTTTTTTTTTTTTTAATTTTGAGACACTAAATTGTTTAGACCTCAGTAAAATGCTGAGGCTGTCTTTGAACTTGCCGTCCTCCTGCCTCAGCCTCCCGAGCTGCTGGGATTACAGGCCTGCGTCATGGCACCCAGTGACACAGATCTTTGTAAAAAGAAAAAAATGTGACTTTAAATGTTGGAAGAAAAACCCTCAAGGATCACTTTTAAGTGTCACTCAGCTGTACATTTTATTTTGTTTTGTTTTTTTCTCCTTTGCCAACGTTTGGACTTCACATCGTTAACTTTCCCTCTACCTGAAGTTGAATGCCCATCACTGCTCATAATAAAGTAACAGAACAAGTTCGGATGGACAGACGGTCCCGGAGTCTGCCACTCAAAATCTGTTACAACTGCTTCAAACCCTGGACCTGCCATTTTTCAGTGGGATCACCCGGGACAAGTTAATCACTTCTGTGAAGTCTGATTTCTTTATGATCAAAATGAGATAATACTATGATACTATTTCCTGTCCCTGGGCTGCTGGAGAAGCAAATGGGGTGAAGCTGGACGACACTGCATGTTCCTTGGCTAATCGCTGTCAACCACTATTATTTTTATTTTTTATTTTTGGTACCAGGGATTGAACCTAGGGATGCTTAACCGCTGAGCCACCTCCCCAGCCCTATTTTGTATTTCATTTAGAGCCAGGGTCTTGATGAATTGCTTAGGGCGTCACTCAGTTGCTGAGGCTGGCTTTGAACTTGCAATCCTCCTGCCTCAGCCTCCCAAACTGCTGGGATTACAGGTGTGGGCCACTGCCCAGGGTTCAACCATTATTCTTCCTGGCCCTAATCTGAGTTGATAGGCACACCTTCAGTTCATTATTTGAGTGTTGGTTCCAGGTGTTTCTAATGAGACCCTACTGTGCGCAAAGCACTGAGAACACAAAGTGATCCTTCCAGTGTATCCAAGGGAAATAGTTTTGTTGTGGAATTCACTGGAAAGATGTTTAATGTAGGTCTACAGTGTATGAGATGTGGGGGGAGCAGTGTCCACCGACACAACGTCCCCAAACCCTGGAAGTTTATTTCTATTGGGAGAAAACAGACCCCCACAAGGAAGCCAAGACACAAGGTGACTGCAGGTAGCTGGGGAAGGGGGACAGGCTGGTGTGACGGAGCAGCCAGGGGAGCAGCAGGCTGGCTGCGGAGCCTCTCTGGCTTCTGGCCCTTTCCGACTTCACCTTTGCAGTTGCTTGACTGCTCTGAGGTTGGAGTGGCCGCGTCCACAGTAACACACAGGTCAGAGGCACAGAGGAAGGGCGTCCCTCCTGGGCACCTCGCTGAGCCAGCTTCTCCTGTAGAAGCCGCCCTTCTGTGTTTTGGACACTCACAGGCCAGCAGAAGAGGAACCAAACGACCACTCTCTGACAAGGACATTTCTGCTTCCAACGTCCTCAAATATAGACGTTTGGAAGAAATTCAAACACCGATTCCTAAAAATAGAATGGCAGAGACTACAGAAGTATTATCACTTTACATTCTGAGCAGACGAAGTGTGGTGGCTCAAGCCTGCGATCCCAGCAATCCAGGAGGCCGAGGAAGGAGAATCGCAAGCTAGAGGCCAGCCTCAGCAGTTTAGAAAGACCCTGTCTCAAAAAAAGAAGGCTGGGGAAGTAGCTCAGTGGCAGGCTGCTTGCCTTGTTCATGTGAGGCCCTGGGTTCTATCCCCAGGACTGCAAAATAAATAAATAAAAATAAACACTCAGCAAAACCAAATTCATTTCTACTCCCCTCCGCTAAGTCATCACCACCATTCTCGCCTCCTGAGTCTGTACAAGGAGACTCTTTTTTTTTTTTTTTTTTTTTGGTAACAGGGATTGAACTCACAGTCATTCAAACACTGAGCCACACCCACAGCCCTATTTTATATTTCATTTAGAGACAGGGTCTCACTGAGTTGCTTAGGGCCTCGCTGCGTTGCTGAGGCTGGCTTTGAACTTGCGATCCTCCTGCCTCAGCCTCCCAAGCTGCTACAGGCACGTGCCACAGCACAAAGAGATTCTTCTAGAGTCTTGTTACACAGCCTCATCCACATCTGCTACCTTGCAGAAAAGCATGACTATTGCTTTAAGAAAACTTAAATCTTCCAGATTCATATTTTATTGAGTCACAATAAACTAAAGTGAAGGAAAATGGGGAAACTTTCCGGAAGGAAGATGGCTTTTAGGACATAGTTGGTAAACAGAGTGAAAAAGGGCGTCCTGGCTGCTTTTTTTTTTTTTATCTGGCAGAAAACTGCAGTGATTGCATATTATCCAGCAGTGATATGACACTCTCCCCGCTCCCTTCCGGAGGGGAGCCTGGGTGTTAATCACTCAGCAATGCACTCACTTCCAACCTCGCAGATTTGTCAAACGCCACACACCAACCAAGTTTTATCTATTTTTCTCTTTTGGGGCCAGTTCAATTTTTCATTTGCAGCACAAGCAATTTTAAACAGAGCAGGCTCCTGGGAAGGGAAACCATCCTTCCAGAACACTCCTGAGCCTCCAGGTGTGGGGCCAAGCCGCTGGAGAAGGACCTCGGCAAGGGACTTCAGGCACTGCCGGTGACCCAGGGTTCCCACAGCCGCAGAGGGGCAGCAGGGCAGCAGGGCAGACGGGGCAGCAGCATCTTGGGTGTTTCTGCCCCTGTGGGAAGTGGTTCTGGGCTCAGTGTGATCTTGTGCGGGCTTCGCCCTGGCGGTGACACTTAGGACACCTGCCTCCTGAGACCCTTTTCCTGTGCAGACCAGCTGCCTGTCATTGATGTCCCCTCTTGGCTCTGGTCACACGGTCATCAGACCTCTCTGCCGGTGGGCATCAATCACTCTGGTGATCATTCACTGGGTGGGTGTTATGGTTTGGATGTGAGGTGTCCCCCAAGGTTCACGTGTGAGACATGCAAGAAGGTTCCGAAGAGAAATGATTGGGTTATGGAGCCTTAACCCAGTTGGTGGATTAATCCCTGATGGATTAGCTGAGAGGTACCTGGAGGCAGGTGGGTGAGGCTGGAGGAGGTGGCATTGGGGACGTGGCTTTGGGGTGTATATTTGTGTCTGGAGAGTGGAGTCTCTGCTTCCTGATCACCATGTGAGCTGCTTCCCTCCACCACACTCTTCCACCATGATGCTCAGCCTCACCTCCAGCCCTGAGGAATGGAGCCTGCTGTCTATGGACTGAGACCTCTGAAACCTCGAGCCCCCAGGTAACTTTTCCTCCTCTACAGTTGATCTTGTTGGGTCTTTGGGTGATGGCTGTGAAAAAGCTGAAACAGTGGATTATGCATGGTGGGTTTTAGATCCCAGCAGGGCCAGCACGTGCCACCCAGCATGAGGGTAGCAATGTGCTTCTCCATCACTTTGTGTGTTGGGGAAATTGAAGTCTGTTTGAGTGAGTTATTTCTGACTCCTGCCTAACTCAAAAGCCAGGCCTGGTGATACACACCTGGAATCTTGGGAGGCTAAAGCAGGAGGATCATAAGTTTGAGGCCCCTCTAGGCAGTTTATTGAGACCCTGCCTCCAAATAAAAAGTAAAAGTGCTTAGGAATAGAGTCCCTCTGTGTTCAATACCTAGTACCACAAAAACAAAAAACAAAATAAAAAAGATAGACTTTAGGACCAAATGTGGTGGCAGACGCCTGTCATCCCAGAGGCTCAGGAGGGTGAGGGAGGAGGATCTCAAATTCAAAGCCAGCCTCAGCAAAAGTGAGGCCCTAAGCAACTCAGTGAGACCCTGTCTCTAAATAAAATACAAAATAGGGCTGGGGGTGTGGCTCAGTGGTGGAGTGCCCCTGGGTTCAATCCCTGCACCCCCCCACCCCAAATTAGACTTGAGTCTATTTTAGTGTAAGGCCAACTTGGATAAGAAGATCAGTTTTGCCTCTTCCTGACTATGCAGCCCATGGTCAGTTACTTAACTATTGTGAACCTTTTTTTGAAAATGGACTGGGACTACCCAGCTTCCAGGCTTGCTGGAAGTCTTGAACAAACACGCATTACAAGGGATTTAGATCCTAAGGTTAAATGTTCACCAAGATGAGTTTTTATCCTGGAAACAGTGGGGAAAAAAATACTCTCAAAGCAATTTCTATGAATGAGAAACTCTGACATGTCGCAGAGAAAGAAATACAAATTACTTTTAACCATATACAAAGATATTCAACTTTGCTAATAAAAAAGTGCAAGTCAAGATTCTACAGGGAAAACATTTTTCACCTATTAAATTGGCAAAAATCCAGTCCCAAAATTTTGCAAAATATTCCATATGAATAGCAGAATAGTGCACTCCTCTACATTGCTGACAGGAATGCAAAATGGTTCAACCCTTGGGAATTTAGTTGGCAATCCCCATCAAAATTGCAAATGCATTGATTCTTTTTCTTACTCAGCAATTTCACTCCTGGGAATTTGTTTTACAGCTGTACCTAAACCAGCATTAAGTGAAGTGACAGATACACCCTGTTATCAATTGCAGAGTCGTGTGTATGAATGGAAGATTAGAAATACCCCAGTGTCCATCTGAAGGTGAGTGGGTCGGGGAGGGAAACATGCTACAGGGACACCATGTTCAATAACTGTGAAAAAGAATGATATTCTCTGTGGAAATATCTTAGGAAAACCATTAAATGAAAAAGAAGATGCAAAAACAATATGGAGCCGGGCGCGGTGGCACATGCCTGTAATCCCAGCACCTCTGGAGGCTGAGGCAGGAGGATCATAAGTTCAAAGCCAGCCTCAGCAACTCAGTGAGACCCTAAGCAACTCAGTGAGACCCTGTCTCTAAATAAAATACAAAATAGGGCTGGGGGTGTGGCTCAGTGGTTAAGTGCCCCTGGAGTCAATCCCTGGTAGGAAAAAAAAAAAAAAAAAAATCCAGAATGGTTACATATAGGAAACCAGTTGGGTGACAAATTAGGTAGTCAGGGTCAAGAGTTAGAATAATTCCTCTGATTACCTTTTTATTTTTGAACCTTGTGAATACATTGCTAACTCCAATAACAAAATCAAAATAGAGAAAAGTATTACATCATCTAAAATGAAGAAGGGCTTCCAAAATTGGTGAGAATCCATATTTGAATTGCTTGTCATTTTGAATGAATCTGTGGCCCTTGCTTCGCTGCAAACCTTCAACACAGACTGTGGCTCACAAAGCATGGAAGGGCAGCC
>JAJEJO010002815.1:6197-17868 GCA_020662805.1 Glaucomys volans | reverse complement strand
CCTTCCTTCCTTCCTTCCTTCCTTCCTTTCTTCCTTTTCTTTCCAAGGATTGAACACAGGGGTGCTTACCCACTGAGTCACATCCCCAGCCCTATTTTGTATTTTATTTAGAGACAGGGTCTCGCTGAGTTGCTTAGGGCCTCGCTAAGTTGCAGAGGCTGGCTTTGAACTCACGATCCTCCTGACTCAGCCTCCCAAGTCTCTTGGATTACAGGCGTGGGCCACCACGCCCAGCTGCATGCTGCTTTTTAAGACAGAGAAACACAGGGATGTATTTCAAGTTGTTAAAAGACTCCACGAGAGCAACAGTAAATCTAGAAATCATTTTTCTTCTTTCTTTTTTTTTTCCCCTTTAATAAAGGCCTTTATAAATGTTTTCAGGATGAGATGTTTATCGTAGTCAATGCTCTTGGATGTCTTCTAGCCCAGGAATTTGCAAACACGGCTGCTCCTAAGCCCTTGCCCAGAGCAGACATTACTAATCAATCACATCTTTCCTTCTGAGGTTGCTTCAAGCCCTGATGTACTTCTCTACCCAAACTTCCAGGCATCCTCTTTCAGGGAACAGTGATTAACATGCAGGATGGAGTAGTCCAATCCAGTCACTTTCCAGATAGCAGAACTGAAGCACAGGGGAAGGTGACCTTGCCAAGGTCCCAAATGAGTCAATATCCACCTGAAACATATTCTTTCCTTTCTTTCTTTCTTTTTTTTTTTTTTAATACCAGGGATTGAAGTCAGGAGGACTTAACCATTAAGCTGCATCCCCAGCCCTCTTCTGTGTTTTATTTAGAGACAGGGTCTCACTGAGTTGCTTAGGGCCTCGCTAAGTTGCTGAGGCTGGCTTTGAACTCGTGATCCTCCTGCCTCAGCCTCCTGAGCTGCTGGGATTACAGGCGTGCACCACCGGCCTGAAACATTCTTAAGTCCTGCATCTTTGTATTCTCTGGTCTACACCCCATGTGATTTGTATTCAAAAGGTCAAGGATACATTTGTATGTGTATGTGTGTGTGTGTGTGTGTGTGTGTGTGTGATTTTTGTTTTGTTTTAAAGAGAGCAATTTCTCTTTTCTAAAAAAAAAGGAAACCTCTTACACGACAAGAGAATCCCAATTAGTTATGATTTCCAAATAAAAAAATGTACAAATCATTCTAATACATACTAATACTAATACAAATGATTTGGACGCTCCTGGCTGCCCGCCACTTTAAACATCATTTTGTTGGAGCAATAATTTTCTTCTCTTATCAAATGTTTCCTCCTCAATGCAGAAGCTATAATTATTATTAAACAGGAAATTACTTTTCACCTGGG
Organism: Glaucomys volans; assembly: GCA_020662805.1. Taxonomy (NCBI): domain Eukaryota; kingdom Metazoa; phylum Chordata; class Mammalia; order Rodentia; family Sciuridae; genus Glaucomys; species Glaucomys volans. Next base: position 16,553 of record JAJEJO010002815.1, on the reverse strand, counting down.
CTATCACGAAGGACCCGCGATGAACCTGGATGCATGGGCAGTGCCTTCCACCACGGTCACAGAGGCTGACCTACAGAGGCGAAGCAATTGATTATAGTCATTACTTTTTCCTTTGCTTCAACTAAAATTTTTTTAAAGTATCAAATGTCAGAGCCATTAGTCAACATTTTCACTGCTGTGACTAAAAGGACCCAACTAGAACAACTGTGGAGGAGGAAAAGCTTATTTGGGGGCTCACAGTGTCAGAGGTCTCAGTCCACAGACAGCAGGCTCCATTCCTCAGGACAGGAGATGAGGCTGAGCATCATGGTGGAAGAGTGTGGTGGAGGGAAGCAGCTCACATGGTGATCAGGAAGCAGAGAGACTCCACTCTCCAGATACAAATATACACCCCAAAGCCACGTCCCAATGCCACCTCCTCCAGCCTCACCCACCTGCCTCCAGTTACCACTCAGCTAATCCCATCAGGGGTTAATTCACTGATTGGGTTCAGGCTCTCACCACCCAATCATTTCTCCTCCAAACCTTCTTGCATGTCTCACACCTGAGCTTTTGGGGGTCACCCCACATCCAAGCCATAATAGGAACCTTACACTTCACATAATTAAATGACTATAAGGAAGCACAGAGTTCTAGGAATGACTGGACCCGGAAAAGTAGACTATGGCCCTGCTCTCATAATTCTATGCTCTTTCTAATTCAGTATCCCACAATGCTGAGATCAAAAGGATGAATTTCCTGTCTAACAGACAATCCCAAACACAGTGGATTCTCTAGCCATATGTTCTTAAATATACTGTGAGCATGCACAAGATTTGGGGCTCAATTCCAGGGGGAGGGAAGCTGTGGGAGTCCCTCAGAGCTAGAGGACACGCCCAGCACACAGAAGGCTCTGAATTCGATCCCCGGCACCGAGAATAAACTGTGCGTGTGAATCACCTGGGGATCTTGTTGTAAGCCCGGGACGGGGCCTGAGGGTCTGCATTTCTCACAGTTCCCAGATGGAACCAGAGATGCGGATCCATGGCCCAGTGGTCTCTTCAGTCCTAAAAGAACCATCTGGTTCTAGTAACAAAACTTCACCGGATCTCTAACAAGTCGCAGATGATCCTCGTCAATCAGGTTTACACTCCTCCTCAGTTGATGGCTTGTGGGATGGTTTACTGGGAGAAGCTACCTCATTACATGAGTTAGACTTGAAGTACAGAAGGGTACGAATTCATTTATATTCTGTTGCCATCTTCCAATCTTCTCTGTCGTGTTTTTCTTCCCTACCCCAGGTTCATACCCCAGATTCCACGACTTCTCCAAGAACTTAAAGCATTAACAGTCTCATCTTCAGGTATTAAAACAGCCAGTGTAGCCAGGTGTGGTGGCACATGCTCATAATCTCAGTGGCTTGGGGGCTGGGGGTGAGGCAGGAGGATCGCGAGTTCAAAGCCAGCCTCAGCAACTCAGCGAGGCCCTAAGCAACTCAGTGAGACCCTGTCTCTAAATAAAATGCAAAATAGGGCTGGGGATGAGGCTCAGTGGTTGAGTGCCCCTGGGTTCAATCCGTGGTACCAAAAAACAAACAAACAAACAAATGGAAACAAAAAACTCATACATTCGTTCCTTGCCTTTTGGGGAAGTTTTGTGAATTTTTTTGGGTTTTTTTTTTTAAGACTCAGTACCTTTCTCCTACCCCCAAACTAGGAACTTCTGATAGTACCCTATTTCCTAGGTCAAGGTTCTCTTCCAGGGACCCGTTACTGTGCCCCTCAGGACCTCTCTGCAGTGCAGCCCAGACCGTCACACTGTGCCACGCCCTTCTTCAGAGAGGGATTCTTCAGGAGGGTCAAGCACGGCCACCTTCACAATGGGGTGTCCGCACTGTGGGTTCAAAGGCCGCTCTGTGAGCCCTGCCATGAGGGATGGCCACATCGGCCTCTCGCTTTTAGGCTTTTCCATCTGAGTCATGTATTGGGCCCTTCGCAGTCCAGGAGAAATTAGGTCCTCCTAAAAACCTTTCCATCAAGTTCCAGCAGGTGACATTTTGCCATTTCTTTTAATCACCAGAAGAACTGTATGATAAAGAATGTCAATTTACGGGTTTTAAGTCAAAAGTTTCAAGAGCCAGGCATGGTGGCACGCCCCTGTAATCCCAGCTACTGAGCAGGCTGAGGCATGAGGATGGCAAGTTCAAGGCCAGCCTCAGCTACTTAGGGAGACTCTGTCTTAAAATAAAAAATAAAATCGGCTGGGGATGCAGCTCAGTGTTGCATGAACCTTCAGGTCCAATCTCCAGTACCATGAAAGAAAGAAAGAGAGAGAGAGAGAGAGAGAGAGAAAGAAAAGATTTTATATTTCTTCCTTTAAAAATTTTTTTAGGGCTGGTGTCTTGGCTCAGTGGTAGAGCGCTTGCCTGGCATGTGTGAGGCACATGATTCTCAGCACCACATAGAAATAAATGAATAAAAATAAAGGTCTAAGCCGGGCGTGGTGGCGCATGCCTGTAATCCAAGCGACTTGGGAGGCCGAGGCAGGAGGATCACAAGTTCAAAGCCAGCCTCAGCAACTTAGCGAGGTCCTAAGCAACTCAGTGAGACCCTGTCTCTAAATAAAATACAAAATAGGGCTGGGAGTGTGACTCAGTGGCCAAGTGTCCCTGAGTTCAATCCCTGGTTCCAAAAAATAAAATAAAATAAAATAAAAAAATAAAGGTCCATCAACATCTAAGAAAATATTTTTTTCTGTTGTTGATTACCTTTATTTTATTCATTAATTTACATGCAGTGCTGAGAATTGAACCCAGTGCCTCACACATGCCAGGCAAGTCCTGTACCACTGAGCCCCAGCCCCAGCCCTAAGAAAATATTAAAAAAAAATTTTTTTTCATTGTAGATGGACACAATAACTGTATTTTGTGTATGGACGTATGTACATTTGTCGTGCTGAGGATCAAAGCCAGTGCCTCAAACAGGCCAGGCAAGCGCTCTACCCTGAGCCACGACCCCAGGCCTGGTTTTACATTTCTAATAAACTAGTACTGATCCCCTGATGCCAGAGCACCATGATGGGCTACCTGACATTGAATGTTTCTTCCACTTCACTGAATTTCTGCCCTTGAGCACCTGTCACTTTCCAGGCACTCCTCGAAGAGTTAACACACTCAAACTGCTATGACTTCGAGGATTCTAGTAGGTGGCATTTTCATTTTTTTCCCACAGAAAAGAAATGTTATCACACAGAACATTAATCTTGTGGTTTTGAATCCAGGGTTGTTCACTGGTAGGATTGAAGCATAATTTCAAAATCTGGTATGACCGGATATCTTACGTGGTGGCTCTGATCCTCTCCATTCCAGGGTAGGACGAGTTGACATTTGTGATCTCTTTAATGTCAATTCATGGTAATAGCATTTTGTGAGAAGCAGCCAAGCCCCAGGCACTTGGTAAGGAGGTTAAAACTGGAAGTCTGTGTCGTGACGAGATGTCTCTTGCACTAAAATGTCTTTGACATTCACAGAATCGAATGCAGTGGAAATGCTCCCAGAGCCTCATGACCTCTTCTGCCCTGGATGGCCGTGGCTAAGGGGACGTTACCAGACTAGTTAGTGCTGTGCTTCTCTTGCTGGGTCCCCTCTCTGAAGGTGTCCTCCCCCTTCCATGCTGTCTTGAGCCACGCGGGGCCATGCCACACGGCTCAGAGTTGACCGGATCTGACGACAGCATGGGAGCCGGCAGCAGTTCTGGGTCAGCTGGATGGTGCCCGAGATGAGGGTTTGGTCCAAGAACGACAGAGCTCCCTGATCATTCCAATTAGGTTCTTCCCTAAGGACACCCCGCTTATTTTCTGAAGCATCAAAACCTGATCTGTCAGCCACAACTGGTGCAAGAGTTGAGAAGTGTGTGTGTGTCTGTGTGTGTCCCCTAAGGGATGACCCCTGCCCATAATTCCACGGGGCGAATCACACCAAAAACAGTGCTCCCTGCTCCTGGGAGCTTACCACCAAAGGAAAAGGAAAATCTAACCAAGAAGGCTCTCTAGGGATCGAAAATTTATCATCTCTGCTTTTTGACCCAAGAATGTTACTTCTAGAAATGGATTCTAAGGAAATGATTGAACAGGTAGCAGAAGATAAATGTATGGGGTCGTGAATAACAGTGATAGTTTTCAGAAGAAAGTAAAACAAACAAAAAATCAATAAGATATTGGACAAAATATGTTTATATGGTTCAGTATCTACATATATTATTATTATTATTATTTATTATTATTATTATTATTTGGTACTGGGGAGTAAATCCAGGGGTGCTTAGGCACTGAGCCACACCCCCAGCCCTATTTTGTGTTTTATTTAGAGACAGGGTCTCACTGAGTTGCTGAGGGCCTCACTAAGTTGCTGAGGCTGGCTTTGAACTTGAGAATCCTCCTGCCTCAGCCTCCTGAGCCACTGAGATTACAGAGCACCAGACTCAGCTACTTATATATTATTATGGAAAGAATTCCATGAAAGATTTAGTGAAAAAAATGTTTGTAGAACAGATTACATATAGTTCATCTGTGCATAATGTAGTTTATAAGGACTAAAGCGTAATGTTAATAAAGATTCATCCAGAGGCTGAGGCAGGAGGTTTGCAGGTTTAACGCCAGCTTCAGCAATTTAGTAAGGCCCTGAGTGACTCAGCAAGGCCTTGTCTCTAAATAAAATATTGTACAAGGGCTGGAGATGTGGCTCAGTGGTTACACATCTCTGGGTTCAACCCCTAGTACCAAAAAAAGTGGGGGGAGGCAGTTGGGGGTGTAGCTCAGTGGTACAATCCCCAGTACCACAAATAAATGAATGAATATCCAGATTATGAAACACTTGTGCCTTCTATATGTTCTTTTCTGCATTTTTAATTTCTTTTATACACAGGTTGAACATCCCCAGTATGAAAATCTAAAAACCGAAATGCTCCATAATCCCAAGTTTTGTAAATAACCACAGTGGAAAATGCCACGCTTGACCTCATGTGACAGACAGCCATCAGCCAAAATGTAGGCATGCTAAAAATGTTGTATAAAGTTACCTGCAGACTGTGGGTGCAAGGCCCACATGAAACCTCCCTGACCATCACGCACGTGCTGGCATTCCAAAATCTAAACGTTCTGAACTCTGGAACACCGCTTGTCCCTAGCATCTGAGCTAAGGGACTTAACCTCTGTCTATGATCTCACACACACACACACACACACACACACACACAATCATTAAAAAATAAGGGGCTGGGCATATCTCAGTAGATTGCTTCACTAACATGCTCAGTGCCCAGCACCATAAAATAAATACTAAAGATGCAATGAAATTAAAGTCACGATAGATAGATAGATGATAGATAGATAGATGATAGATAGATCAATAGATAGATAATAGTCCTAAAGTCCTTCCTTTGTAGGTGACAGGTTTTTTTTGGTGGGGGAGGTTCTGGGGGTTGAACTAAGGAGCACTCAACCACTGAGCCACATCCCAGCCCTATTTTGTATTTTATTTAGTCACAGTGTCTTGCTTTTGCCGAGGCTGGCTTTGAACTCATGATCCTCCTGCCTCAGCCTCCCTAGCAGCTGGGAATCCAGGCCTGTGCCGCTGTGCCTGACTTTTTTTTTTTTTTTCTGGATACTGAGATGAAACCTAGGGCTTTCACATGCTAGGAAACACTCTCACCACTGAGCTATATCCCCAGCCTTTTTTATTTTTTATTTTGAGACAGGGTCTTACTAAGTTGCTAAGGGTTTTGTTAAATTGCTAAAGCTGGCCTCGAACTTCGGATCCTCCTGGCTCAGCCTCCCAAGTCACTAGGATTGTAGTTGTGCACCACCATGCCTGGCTCTGTCTTTTGTGAAAAACCTTCAGTATGCCAGATTAATCATCCCATGGAAATGGAGCATGAGCCACAGATAAAATTCAAAGGATAACAGCAAATCTAATATTTTATTTAAACCAATATGTCCAAAACCCATCATTTTAATAATCAACATAATCCCATTGAGACATTTGCATTCTTTTTTCCCCTAGATCTGAAATTCTCCATGTATTTTACGTTACAGTCTTGACTAACCATACTTCAAGGGTTTAATGGCCACACGTAGCACCGTAGTGAGCAGCTCAGGCTTAGATGCAGGCCTTCTGTAATTCTGCACTATCAGGAAAGCAGCCAATTCTGTTCGTTTGTTAGTTTTCCACTTTTTTCCCCTTTCGTTTAAACAGACAGATCGTTAAGAACAAAAAGGAAAGACAAGGCACGCTTAAGACTTGACAGCGTGGCCAGGTCCCAGGGCTCCACAGCCTCTCAGGAGGCTGAGGCAGGAGGATCATGAGTTCAAGGCCAGCCTCAGCAACTCAGTGAGACCCCAAGCAACTCAGTGAGACACCATCTCTAAATAAAAAAAATAAAAAGGGCTGAGGATGTGGCTCAGTGGTTAAGTGCCCCTGGGTTCAAATTTCACCACTAAAAAAAAAAAAAGTTGTTTAATTCTGCTTAAATGAATGGATGTCCCGCTGGTGACCTTTCAAACACCGTTGTCTGAGTTTCTTTTGTTTTTTAAAGACCTGCTCTGAGGTCTGCCTTGTCACCAGACCCACGCACCTGGGTGGACTCTCACCTCCTCTTATCTCTACTTTCATTCTCAAAGACTGACAGCAGGTTCAAAAGTCAGAATCTTCCACAGACACAATTGTTGCTGGTCCCTGGGAAAAGGAGTGGCAGAGGGGCAGCGATGAAAGGCCACTTACTGCACAGGAGAGAATGACTGGGGTTATCATTGCAGTTCCCCAAGGAACGGAACGACATCTCAGAGGTCTGATTCATTCTAGGGTCTTTCCTTTCCTTTTAATGTGCTGGGGGCCAACCCCAGGCAGAGTGCACAGTAGGCCAACGCTCCACCGTTGAGCCACCTCCCCAGCCAGGTCTGATTCATTCCAAAGATTTATTTCCCTCCCTCTCCCTCCCCAGCTGCAAGTGTTCTGCTGAAAGTCCACCAAGAGGATATTTCTACTGTCCGCCCTGGCCATTTCTTATTTTTTTATTTTATTTTACTTTTTGCACTAGGGATTGAACCCAGAACTGCTTAACCACTGAGCCACCTCCCCAGCTCTTTTCCTAGTTTATTTAGAGACAGGGTCTCACTGAGTTGCTTAGGGCCTCTGTAAATCGCTGAGGCTGACTTTGAACTTGTGATCCTCCTGCCTCAGCCTCCCAAAACACTGGGATTACAGGCATGTGCCATGGCGCCCCGCTTGCCCAGCCATTTCTAAGACAGGCCATGGTAAACAGCACAGTACAGTGGGTTCAGGGGGCCTGCATCTGGGTGTCTGTCTTCCACAGCCTCAACCACAAAGTACAATCAAAATATACAACCTACTTCAAAAGGGGTTTTAAAAAATTTTTTATCAAATGCAAAATATATGGAGAAGAGCTCATCCATCCTAAACTCAACAAATCCTCACAGATTCAACATCCTCATGAAGCCACGACCTAAATCAAGAAGCAGGACACACTCAGCACCTTGGGTGCCCCTGCCAGTTCCCGCCACCTGCTTGATGAGCTTCCTCTGGCTGCGCACAGCCCATGCAAACTTAGCAGGCTAAGAACATGCAGTTTCATTAACTGTCCTCATGGGTCAGAAGTCTGGGCACCCTCTGCTTAGGTCCCCTGAGGGTGGCTACCAAGGTGACAACCCCAGCTTGGAATCTCATCTAGGACGTGAGCTCACCCAAGTTGCTGGCAGAATTCAGTTCCTTGTGGATATTTAACCAAGGTCCTACTTTTTTACCAGCTGCAGACTGGGGACCACTCTCAGCTCCTCCATGATGCGCACAGTTCCTTGCCCTGTGGCCTCCCCAGGGGCAGTTCATAGTTGTTGACTCCTTTCAGATCTCTAACCTCTAACTGTTCCTGCAAGAGTTCGCCTGATTAGGTTAGGCCCACCTTGGTTCATCTCCTTGGTAATTAGGGATCTTAATTACAGGAGTGATATCCCATCAAATTGGTAGTGATACTCACACTCAAGGGGCAGTGATCGTACAAGGGAGTAACTAGCAAGCAACTCCAAGTATCTACCTTAGAATTCTGCCTACCACAAAATTCCCTCAGGTGACTCACTATCTGATATCTAACACAATACTTTTCTGTGCCTTTAAACTTTATAAAAATGGACTCACACATACCCGAGTACACCTGTTGGATCTGACTGTGTTGGTTGAACACTGTGAAATGCCCTCATTTTGTGTGTGTGTGTGTAGTTGCCAATGATTCATTTACATGGCTGTATAGTGTTCCATTGTATGAGGGTAACACAGTACCACAGTTTATTTCCCCATTTAAAAATTGATGGGTGCCAGACGTGGTGGCACACCTATAATCCCAGTGACTCAGGAGACTGAGGCAGGAGGATCGTGAATTCAAAGCCAGCCTCAGCAATTTAGCAAGGCCCCATGCAATCAGCAAGACCTTTCTCTAAATAAAATATTTTTAAAAGGGCTGATAGTGTGGCACAGTGGTTAAGTACCCCTGGGTCTAATCCCTGGCAGACACACACAAAAACTGATGGGCATTTGGACCGTTCCTATGTGAGCACTATTACTGACTGAGCTGCTATGAACATTCTAGAACATGTCTTTTGGCAAACCGAGTCGAGTCGCTGGGTCACAGGCTATGCCTAGGTTCCATTTGGGAAATACGACCAGACAGTTTTCCAAAGTGACTTTGCCACGCCGCACATTCATCAGTGGTGTCAGAAGAGTCCCCAGGCTAGGTTGAGGGCTGTACAATGTGATCCTGATAAAGAAGTCAGGACAGGACCCAGGATGTACAATGACCAAATTAAAGTTAGTATTCCCAGCAGAAACCAGCCAATGCTGTTACCTTCTGCTCCACCGTGAAAGTCCACGATGCAGAGGTGGCGCATGCCTGTAACCTCACTGTTTGGGAGGCTGAGGCAGGAGGATTGCCAGTTCAAGGCCAGCCTCTGCAACTCAGTGAGGCCCTAAGCAATTTAACGCGACCCTGTCTCAAAATAAAAACTAAAAATGGGCTGGGGAAGTGACTCAGTGGTAAGAGTCTCTGGGTTCAATCCCTGGTACCCCCCCCAAAAAAATCCATCTTACCCATGTATCCCCAATGACCAGCCAAACCTATTAAACAGTCAAAGGCACTCGTCAACCTTGATGAGTCTCCAGACCTAAACCAGCTGCTTCCTTCTTGCATTTAAGTTCTTCTCCTGGACTCCTGCACAGAGGCACACAGCCAGAGGAGGCTGGAGAGTCTCGACTGCGCATTCCCAAATTAGTCTGCACAGACTCTCCGAAGAGGTAGTTTCTTTGAAGTTAACCCAGTAGCGAGATTAAAAGAGGCATCAAGCCAGGCACGACGGCACTCGTCTCAGTCACTCAGGAGATTTGAGGCAGGATCACAAGTTCAAGGCCACCCTCAGCAATTTAGCAAGACCCTCAGCGACTTAGTGAGATCCTGTCTCAAAATAAAAAATAAAAAGGGCTGGTGATGTGGCTCAGTGGCAAAGCATCCTTGTTCAATCCCCAGCACCAAAAGAGTCAAAAACAAAACACATACATTCTGGTGTTCCGAGTGCGCAGCTCCTTCTGGAACACAGCACGCTCAGGGTGTGTCCTTGGAAGACAAGACATAAAGGGCAGTTCACTTCCTGGGGTCAAGAAACACCTTGCTTGCTGGGCACAGTGCACGCCTGTACTCCCAGCAGCTTGGGAGGCTGAGGCAGGAGGATGGCCATTTCAAAGCCAGCCTCAGCAACTCAGTGAGACCCTAAGCAACTCAGTGAGACCCTGTCTCTAAATAAAACATAAAAAGAGTTGGGGATGTGGCTCAGATGGTAAAGCACTTCTGGGTTCAATCCCCAGTACCAGGAAAAAAAAAAAAAAAGAAGAAGAAGAAAAGAAAATACCTTGCTTTAAAATCCTGCCTAGAGAAAGATTTTATCTCACTTTGCAGGAGATTAAGAAATGAGACTCAGGCCAAAGAGCAGCAAGGAAATAGAATCTCCTGCACTTGATTATCTTTTATCCAAGGGCTCAAGCATGTTAATCAATTCTTCCTAATTATTTGTTAGTCATTATTTCTAACAGGGGTGCTGAATCACTGGCCTCAGCTGCTTGGTGCCAGGCCTTTGATGGCCAAGTCAAATCAAATCAAGGAAATTAGTAATAAAGAACTCTCCAAGCCTATCCTTGGATAGATCAGTCAATGCCTAGACTCAAAGCTCGCTTGCTTGCTTCCTTCCTTCCTTCCTTCCTTTCTTTCTTTCTTTTTCTTTCTTTCCTGTCTTTTTCTTTCTTCTTTTTCTTTTCTTTTCTTTTTTGCT
>JAJEJO010002814.1:90658-257572 GCA_020662805.1 Glaucomys volans | reverse complement strand
ATTAGGTATAAACACTATTTACCTAAATTAGCATTAATATCTGGAAATGCAAAAATAAAATATTAATCTAAAAGTAACTGAAATACAGGATAGAATGGCTCCTTGAAAAATTCAAATGTATTTTTAATCTGATTTTAGTTTGTTGGTTATCATGAAAGTTGGACTCACATTCTGCATTTAAATTTATGTATAGATTTTACCAATAATATGTAGTGAAATTTAAATATTCTTCATAGTATATCATACACAATCATTCTCTATATGAAGAAAATTTCCTTTAATTTTTCTTATTTTTGGCTGATACACAAAAGCATAAAAGTTGTAAATATTAATGGAATATATGAATATGGTATTTAATGTTTAAATCAGATTCAATGTATTTATTCCTCAAACATTTACTAATTTTTCATGATAAAAAATTTCAAAATTCCTTCTTTTCATTGTTTGAATGTATATAGTCCTTATTTTCAGATTAGCAATATACTGAATGATAAAGTAAATAATTTTGTATATCAATACTGTCTCACTATAAAATTCTTTAAAAAAAAGGACTACTGTGTCGAAGATATTAAAATTTTGAGTTTGTAGATATTTTATAAAATCAATCTTTAAATTATTTTATGCATTACATTATATTCACATTATTTTTATAATTTTGACTAACAGAAGCAAAACTACATTAATACAAATTTATAGTTTCCTTCTTGTACATAGTTCCCTGGGTTCTAGTTTCAGACACTGTCATAAAATCAACATGGGTAATATGAACAGTAGAAATTTTTAAGAGCCCCTCAGGTGATTGTAATGCATACAGAGTTATGTCAGCCACTGTGTTAAAATTATTGCTTTTCATTTTCACTTTGTGTTTTATTCTCATTTATTTTCTGGGATGAGGAAATTTTTAATTATCTGTGAATTTTTACCTGCTCCCTGATTATTCTGTAATTTTCACCATATGTTTTAAAAACATAAAATGACCTAAAATGTATCATTTAATTTGCTTTTAAAAATAAGCATTAATTTACTCTGCATTAAGTTGAAATACATACAGTTTTTTTTTTCAGTTTTGTAATCTTCATCTATTACATTGCATTCATTGTTTGAATTGGTGGGGATTCTGTTTAATACTTCCTATTGATACCACATAGTTTAATTTTGAAAGTCAACTTAAAAGTTTATTGAATGAAAACATGGATTCATTTTTTGGTATAAGTAGCTGAGAGTGAAATGCTTGGACCCTATGATAGTTAATGTCTAACTATTTATGACAGTACCAAATTGTTTTCCAAAGTGTTTGCTTTGTTTCATATTTCTGCTGACAGTGTAAAATTTCCTTAATATCCTCCTCAATATTCAATAATATCAGTCTTTATAGTCTACTGTGTAATATTTTCACACATGTATACAATGTGTATTAAGTCAGGAATTCAATACATTTATGTCTAAATAATATTCCATTGTGTTTGTATATGACATTTTTAAACCATTCTTGTATTGATGGCACTTAGGTTGAATTTATTTCCGGGCTACTGTGGATAATGCTACAGTAAGCATGGGGGTGCAGCTGTCTCATCAACATACTGATTTCCTTTCTTTGGATATATACCCAATGGTTGGATAGCTGGATCATATGGTAATTGTATTTTTAATTTTTTGAGGAGCTTCCAAACTGTTTTCTGTAATTGGTATGCTAATTTACATTTCTATCAATAGTGCATATATATTCTCATATCTGAACATCCTAGCCAGAAATTATGATTATTGTCTTATTTTAAAATAGCCATTTTAACTAAAGTGAAGGATTGTGGTTTTCATTCTTTTAATGATGATTACTGATATTGAGAGCATTTTTATATATGATAGTCATTTGCATTATCTTCTTTTGACAAATGTCTATTGAGATTTTTTGTTAATTATTATAATTAGATCTTTTTTGCTGTTAGGTTATTTGAGTTAGTTTCATACTCTATATATATTAATTCGTTGTTGTACGGATAGTTTGCAAATTTTCTCTTATTTTGCGAATTCTCTCTTTCATGAATTGTTTCCTTCTCTGTAGAGAAGTTTTTCAGTTGGACATAATTACATGTGTCTGTTCTAGCTTTTGTTACATGTGCTTTTGAAGTTTTATTGAAAAATAAAATTGAATTGTTTTCTCATTTTTCAGTGTAATGAATTAGAAGTGTGTATCGTAAAGTTTTGTGGAGTGAGAGTTTGAGGAGCCAAGTAAACATGAAATACTTTTAAAACATTATGTAACATAACTACGCATCATTTCAAACTAGCATTATGGAAGTGTGGATAGGGTGTTTAAATTAGAATACAAAAAATGAGAAAAATAGAAAACACAGATAGCCCTTTTATTCAGAGCAATCTGACAAGAAAATAGCAATAAAAATTAAATACTCTAAATGAAAAGCATGAAATGGAATGAAGAATTTTCACTATTAATATATCCATTCCAATAATATAAATGACTTAAATGAAATACTTTGAAATTTAGGGAAAATTATATTTCCCATAATCACAAATTCTCAATTTACACAGTTTGAGGTTAAAATACTTGAAAAGGGTAAGAGGAAAGTGTTTTAGATGGTAGGAAAATATTAGCAAAGATGATTAAAAAACTGAAGAAAAAAAATCTTATTGACTTAAAAATGTAAGTAAAGAAATCACATAAACAACACGGCATCATATGAAGAACAGATCACATGTTGGTAAAGAATAACACAATAGACAATAGAAGACAAGGGAAAAGGAACATATGCAGCATAATGAGAAAAAGATAAGGCAACAAGATTTTATCTAGCACCACATGCATTCTGGAGAGATGACTATTAAATTCAGCATTCAGAATGCGTTTTTCTTTTTGCTGCATCAAAGCAAAAGATTTTTACAGATATAAATCAAACGAACATTGGATAAGAAGATTTTAAGGGGAAAAACAGTTGCTATACATAGATACATTTTGAAAATGCTTGTTGTATAAATATTTTAATAGTTTGATTTCCACGATGTATGTATCTAGATTATTCCATTTTCTTATGCACAGTGGTATTATGAAAAGTATGGTTATTACAATTAGACCTGAGTTTGAATTTTGTACTTAATGCATAATAATAAAATAAATTTACTCGGTCTAAATTAGATCCAGTTTCTAGATTTGTAAACTAGAGACAATCAAATTTTACTTGAATACAAAGATTGCAAGTATACATAGCTCTAATTTTGATACATATTAGGCATTTTTAAAAAATAGTTTACTTCAAGGTAATAAAGGCTATAATTTGAGATTAACTTAAATTGGTTTCTTCTTTAGATAAATTAATTTCTAACAATAATTTAATGCTATGGCACTTGATCATCCCACTTTGATAATATGAGTATGCTTTGGATAAAATATGTGCCCAATAATTAGATAAGATGGCAATGTTGCAAATAATAAATACACACTAGATTGTAAGTGTAATGCCTAATCAGAAAATATTCATGTATATTTTTCTTTTTAATTAGATTAAATTACTCATTAAACTTTACAGCTTAATATGCACATAGATGGTCTTCCTTTCAAATAGCACAAAGTTCAAAGGCATGGAAATAATGATCAAGAGAATCACATCGAGACCTTTTTAAATATTTGACACACAGTGCAAAATAAGTTTACTTTTTCTCCAAATATAAAAAATGGATATCCTGAAAATTATGTTTATCTTACTAGAGTGATTCATGGTATATTCTAAACAAAGAAAAGGGGACCAAATATCAACTCTAGCATCAATTTAATTTACAGTTGAGGAAATTAAAAGGAACAATAGCCAAAGATTTCATTTGGGGTCACTAGCGGTATGATCTAGTATCATTTATTAACATAAAATTGTTTAGATAATTTATATTTATTTTTCACAGTTCTTTATAATGCAAAATATCAACATTATGATTGAAAGAGCAGTGCTGAATATTTTGAAAATGCACAATTTGAAAGACTCCATGTGAAAGGCTCATGCATAGAGTACATAACAGGACAATACCCCATGTAGATTTAGTAGTTACAAGACAATTAGAAAGTGGTTAATTTGAGATTAAGTTATTAAATCAAGTTTAATAATAAAGGTCTTGATGGAGGAGGTGTTTCATATACTATTTATGAACAGCATTATGGTAGAAGAGATCAGAATTATTGCTTTAGCTCTGGAATTATTTAGTATTTTATAACCATCAGCATTAAGTCCACAACAGCCTGCAGCTAAGGGGATAAAATGCAAGCAAAGTATGTTTAATAAACTCATAGTCACTCATTTTTCTTTATGTTTAATGGCATATAATCTTGCCAGGATCATGATAATTTCTTTAGTAGTAAGGATCTAATATTTTTGATGAACTTATTTATTAATAGCTGCAATAATTTTATTATTGGTTATTAAATTTTATTTTATATTTTACATTTACATTTTTTAAGCAGAAGCATGACTGGTGGATTTTGCCTTTATGCAATACGATTCTGAAGTTTCTATCTATTAGAATTGCAGAAATAACTCCACACTTTCACAGCCATTTCATTTTCTATTTTGCTTCTGTTCTTTCACAGGTATTTCTGGGAAAGTGCTTGTAGAAAGTGGAGAGTAAAAGCAAATATGATCTTTTTCTTTTCTTCTTTCTTTTTCCTTAAGAAAAAGGATAAAAGTAGATCACCATTGAAAGGATAAAAGTTTTTCTCTCTTCCATAATGTCTTGAATCTCCAGTCTGAATTTTTCTTAAGAAAAACTTCCAACTCTTATATTTGCATAGATTTTCTGTACCACATTGTACTAAAAAAGATAAGTCTGCACTATTGTGTCTGTCTTTGACGAGCAAGAATGGAATCCTGATGAGGATAGCAGAAGTTCAGCACAGAGAGTGTTCATGTTTTGCATACTACTTTGCATTTCTTATGTATCCATGTGCTTTTTCACCCCCCCCACACACAAAATGAAAATAAAATGTAATTTTAGAAGAAAGGATATGATCTAAGAAGAAACCTGAGGGTAGCTTCCTTAGCAGCACACCCAAAATCCTGAATTAATACTTAAACACAATCAAATTTTAGTACCTAAAATTAAATTGATAATGCATTCTTTCAGTGCAGATAGCATGCACACTTTGAATATATAGTCAGTTCGTATTCAAGAAAGAACATATAGTAATAGCAAAAAAAACACCATTTTTCCACAGATACATTTATTTTGACCTAAATTAACAATATTACTCTTATTGGTATAATTATACAATCATTGGCTATTTTGCATAAAACTTCAAACCAAACTTTACTAAGATCCTAGCAAATGAGATAGTGTCAAAACATGAAACCTTACGAATAGTGCAATTCTCCAAATTGGAACTGTAATTTAAAAAATTATTAATTACTAACTAAAATCATAAGTATACATTCAAAGCCCTTGCTACATGTGTTATTAGTCCCACCCAGATGGGAGTTCTATTATTGTTTTACATTTCAAACCCATAATTAAAATGTGTTTCTGGATATAAGTTTCACAGTGGAGAATGAATAAAATAAAAAAGTTACACAAATGAATTAATTTATTTTCATTTAAAAGTTTGATGGAAACAGTGCAAGATTTCTTAGGTTTCTCTTTACTCTTTCTGGGAACCTCAAATTTTTAAAACTCTAGACTATCATTAACCTTCAAATTAATTTCCAAGTATACATTCTTTTAGTCAGAATGTGATTTATTTTAGATTTCTTCCTCATGTGCTTAATATCTGGAGAATATGCTCACAGTAGATGTAATGTGAAATTCCAGTTGCTTACCTGTCACATATATGCATCTTAATGCTATGGAAATTTTTATGCTACATTTTCAGACCATTTCTCTAAATTGATAACATCTAATTCCTGTAATATGAAATCATGTCCACAGAGTAAACTGTGCATGTATTCAAGCCTTTTTAGATTCCAACTGATCACACCAGCTTCCATAACTTTCAAAAAATCTAGGAATAAACATTTCCACTATCACTTCCTGTGTCTATGAGAATCCTCAGCTTCAGCCTCAGGGAGTGAAAGAGCCTCTAATATCATTTCTTACAGGGACTTGTCTTTTCTGGAATTTTAATTCATATAGACGTCTTCATTCTACATCTCTCTGATTGCTTTAACATTATTATTTTTGGAATTTATGTTTTCCTCTCCTTGCAACAGCAACATTGCCTTAAAGGTACTTACCACATCTTACCAATGAGAAGAAATCTAATTACTTCAGTTTTCCATTTAGGTTGTTTCTGTTTATTTTCAATGTTGAAGATAACTTTGAATTGAGCATCTGTATGCATAATGAGATTTACTACCTTTCTCTGTTCTGGGATTACTACCTTTCTATATATTCCCAATAGTAAAGCTGATAGATTAAACAGTTTTGACATATTAAGATTATGCTTATGTGTTTAGTACTTCCCAAACAGGCTGCATCTAATTATTTATCAATCTAATTCTTCATTGCTGGGCTACGGGTATGAATTTCTTTCAAGAATCAATGTAAGAAGGTAAGATCAAAAAAACAGCACACAAAAAAGTCAAAATGGAAAAAGGGAAAACAGAAATACCAATCAGAATTTAATTCCTAACCAATTGTAAATTCTAGGGCAGCCAAACATAAAGTCTATTCTCACAGAACTGCCTGATTATATACAGCTTGACCAGGTAAATACTATTAGAAAAGATTCACATTTGAATAAATCTTCAAACTGTACAGAGAAATATAGTTTTCTAAAATTTCTTAGATTTACAAGCCCCCCACAAAGATTTTTTTTAATTTTGGGGACATAGGTTTATTGAGTTTCACACATTTTGTTATCACTGGTCAATTAATGTGAAAGTGCAACAACTTTTCCACGAAATTTCAGATATTACTCTCTTGAAAAGAAAATGATACACATTTACAATATTAAATAAATTTAGTTCACCTACAAATTATCTACAAACAGTAGCAAAATTCCATATTTATGATAGGAGAGTGGAATGGCCAGTTCTCCTAACATATTATGATGGCTGAGCCACGTGTATGTTTTAGAGCTTGGAATATTTCTGTTTTCCAATTGTCAGATGATAAGGTGCAGGCTACTGAGAGGTAACCAACTGGCAGTTATCTGGTAAGATTTTTGGTCTTTGCTGTGTTTTTAAATATCACTTTTGGCCTATGTACAAGAACATTTTCTTCCATGTGCATTGTGTATTAGTGGACTTCAAATTTTGTTGAACCATATTTTTGAAAATATAATATCTACTATATTATTATTTACATATTTTATTAAAACTATCACATGCCTATAGAAATAATTGTATCTATATGCATCAGATTAATCATAATGCTAGAGGAATCTTCTAGTTAATTATAAAATCTCAACTTCATTATGCCATGTTACAGGCCAAAGTCACAATCTTCATAAGTATCGGATTTGCTGCTAAGTTATTTCTGTTTCCAAACCTTGACAATTTGACCCATGATTATTGCATAAGCCAACTATGTCCAACAAATATAGATAGCCACTCTGCTATTGAAGGCTATTTCTTTCTGAAATTGCCCACCCATCACCTCAACCCAGCTCATTCCTTTTCTATAAGCCAACCTCTTTCTAAGTTTTTGTCTTTCCAGAACTTTCTTGTCAGAACAGAATACAGAAAGCATCAGGAGATAGAGCACATCTCCTGAACATGTCATATCATTAGCCTGATCAGTTTTCAACTTAGTCTATAAAGCAAATTAGAAGAAAAGTTGTTCATTTATTATCCCTGATGTTATATGACATTAAGTGAAAATAAAAATGGATATGCTTTTTGTTCTAGCCCCCTGAAGCAAATGGAAAAATGTCTTCTATTCTGATCTATTTTCAACATTTTTTCCATTTCAAGATTCTATTATTTCTTTATAATATTATTTTCTCTTTTTTCTATCTTTTCCTCTCTCCCATTCTTCCTCCCTCCCTTCCTTTCTCCCTTTCTTTCTTTCTTTCCTTCCTCTATTTAGTCTGTTGTTTCTTTCCCTGAATATTTCATTGGCATTTAGGTTCAGGGCACTGAAATTTGAACCTGTTGCCTTCTTATTTAATAGTTTGAATTTGTGGTATTTACTGAAAATTCTGATTTTCATTCCTTTAGCACCTTAAAATATAGTTAAAATTTATTCAGTTGCTATTAAAATTAAGTCAATTTCCCAGAATATTTATAGCATCAATAAGGAAAATACTGGAAAATCAGTTTTATTCATAAAATTTACTGGCATATCTCTATCATCAAGAAGGACTTCCTAATTCACTGATGAGTTAGGCATCGTCATGAAAATCTGAACTCTGATCAATAATCTTTCAAGGAACATGGGAGTCAAATGATCAAATTTAAGTTGTGTGTGATATTTTAAATTTTATCACAGGAAATATAAACTTAGATAAATATCAGCAAAATGACAATGTATATTAAATTTCAATTTTTCAAAATCAGACTGCCTGCTTGTATTAACAGGTTGATTGTTACTTGTATATGATTAAGAAAATATGCTTTTAAATTTTATTACTAATCCACTTAAGGAAAGGTCTGTGCTGTGGAATGACTTGACAAGCTCCTTGGAGATCATAGAACTTCCAGGCCTAGGAGTCAGGAGGTTCAAGATAAAAGAGATAGGATTAAGAAAATCTCCTCTCTCTGTCAGACAGCAGTAATAAAGAAAAGGAAAACATTTTTTTGTGGGGGCGGTTAGCTCTGGGTAGTCTGAGTCTTCTGTAAAGTAGATGCTGTATCCATCTAGACTCTTAAGAGAGATGAGCTATACAATAATTTTAACATAGGAAGTGAAATATAAAGAAGTTTAAACTAGAAAAGGTGTTAGAACAAGAGGATAGCAAGTATAGGGAACTCTAAAGAATGCAAGAAAGGAAATATAAGAAACAATACTTTCCACAGGATTGCAGTAGAACATAAAGAAAGGTATTCCTTTTCTCCATGACTGAGGTCCTAACATTGTTGGGGAGACTAATATCATGGTTTACCAAAGACAAAAGAAGTTGCTGGAAGGACCTACTAGGAATTTCCCCTTCGGAATTTTTCTATAGGAAACTAGGGAAAGCTATTTATGTGGAGGGAAGACAACTCAACAGAGATAAACTACTTACAAAACTGCCAAAGTTGGGGATGCCAAGAGTAGGTGCTATATGATGGGTGCTGCTGACCATGGTGACCTCAGGAGCTAGAAATAAGAAAAACTGTGTATTACAGAATGTTGGCCTGGAAGGAAGTAATGTGTAAGTATCTGCCAAATGAGCATATCAGAACTGGTAGCAAACCCTTCCTTGTCTGTAATGTTGTCCAGACCTCTCCATTGCAAGGCTTAACCACTGTGTCAGCTGTTAGATGAAAGTAACCTAAAGGGATAGATCTATCCTCACAAGTCAAAAGATTGGCGGATTGGAAGCTCATAGAGAAAAATATAATAATTGTTCAGATGGGATTAAACATAGAAGGATTTTATTAGGGAAAAATACTGTGTGATAGACCATGGAAGGGAGATGACTGAGTCTGAGAGAGCCAGCTGATCAGTATGTAAAACTGACCCAGAGTACAAAAAAAGAAGGAAAGTTTTGGGGAAAGTATGCTATCATATCATATAGGAGTATTAAGCAATGTTTTCAGAATTTCCTCTGAAAATCAGAGTGGGCCCATGTCTGCCAGTGATTGGCATGTCTTAGGGAAACTGCCTTGTTTTTATCATGCTCAGATATACAGGTAGTAGTAAATGGAAATGTGGACATCAACCCAGTCATGAACTTCAGAATGCAGAAACAATGATGTTTAATCAATAGCATTCCCTAAATTTGGAGATTTTCAAGGCACATTCTTATGGACATCAAATTCTACTATACATGGATGTTCCATGACTTATAATGGGTTATGGATATTAGTAAATAAAAAAATGCATTTAATACCCCTAACCTACCAAATGGCATAGCTTTATTACGCCTAACTTGCCGAACTTATTATGTTGATAATGTATCAGTTGTATATCCTCATGATTGATGTGACTGAATAGGAGCTTGCTGCCACAGCTCATATTACTACTAACCTAAAAAAATATAAAAAGTTCAAAATCCAAAATATTGTTTCTTTTGAATGAATATTACTTTTGCACCTTTATAAAGTTGAAAAATCACAACTCAAGCGATCACAAATTGGAGATTATTGTATTCATGAGCCCTTTTTTAAACACAAAAGTAGAGGTAGAACTAACAATAGAAGAAGATAGAAATTAAAGATAGAATAAACATAAAAATTAAAGTAGAAATACATCCTATATATAGTAGAGATAAAATAAGAGGGAGAAAGGAGAAGGAAAGTGAGAGAGAGATGCTAAAATTCAAGTCTGGAATCATGTGAAGTAAGAAGACATGATTTGTTAAAGAAAGATAGAAAGTGACTATAAAAATATTTGTTGAGTCACATGCCAATTTGAGACATGGGAAGGAATTATGCAGAATACATGGGTTTCCAATAGTCATAAAATGGGGATGATCTAATCAGAGTACATGGAGACATTCTTTATAAGAAATTAAATGATCAGGCTTGTTTTATAGAGGATTCATTTCAGTCTCACAATAATTAAATCCTATTTTTAATACCCTGCTATTTTTGCTACAATTTTCTCCTTATTACAGGAAAATTGATCTTTCTACTGCCATATATAATCAAACATTTGTCTTGGATGAAGTTGGCTATTTCCTATTGACATCTTTTAGGCATACAAAGAACTGGGAATGTTGACATCTGAAATGTTGCATAATGTTCAAATGTGGAGCCATTTGAATAGCTAAAGTTTTTTAAAGATTGAAAGAGAAAAAAGGAAACACTACTATATTTAAATAGAAAATAGGAAAAAAATAGCTCCATTTACTTTAAAGGCCATTATGGACTACCCTAGCCAATACCCACCCCTGCACACCAAATGCTACTGTAGACTTTGGGGCACAGTATTTGCAGGTGAGGTGAAAAACGATAATTTACATCAATAACATCTGCTTTTAAACTCCTGAATATTGTCTTTTCCCGCTCTGGAAATCTCTTTGAAATGTATGAATGTATCTTCCAGCTAGTTGTACAATATCATATTGCATGTAAATGAAATTCAAAATAAGATTGCCTAAAGGAACATTTCTATTTCCTTTGACCATGTAACCTGATGACATTTTTTTTTTTCCATATTGTATTCTTTCCCAAATGACAAGTGATTATAAAAGTTAGGGACAACAGGAGGATAAATAACATTTGAAGAAGTTACTGATGTTTTAAAGTGAAATAAAAATACAGCTTCTCACAAATGTCAGTTGAGCTAAGGCAAAGAATGAACAAAGAAAATATACTTTCTGATATTTGAATGCTATCAGAAACCTTGATCTAAGTTCAGGTTTACCAAATGAATTTTTAATATCCTATAGCTCTATTTCCTTTGTCATCGTTGTAGCTCACTATTTTAAGAAATACATGCATATAAACAGAAAGCTTATGAAGTTGTGAGAGGTATTCAGACTGACAATGACTTTTATATTTTAAGTGCTTTTTTTACTATTACAAATATGAAATAATTTAATAAAATTGTTAATATTTCAAATGATAAAACCAAAATAAGAATAGAACTTATAAGTCTAACATGTTTACCTTGGGTTATTAATGTTTTCCTTGGGTTAAGGAAATTTTATTCCTGTACTAAATACCTCCAAATATGATTAGATTTAAAACAATTTCACAGAATCAAAAGTTTTAAGAATTTAAAAAGTACACAAAAAGACCTATTTTAAACTATAATTACCTCTATAGTTCTGATCTTTTATAGTTCACAAATTCCATGAACATATTAACTTATCATCTGCACATTTGAGGTTTTACAAATGCAATTCAAACTCATTCTCAAATGTGTGACATCTTCAGCCAATTGAGTTATGCACATCTCTTAGATAATATTTGGTACATCTTGGTAACCATCATTCTCTAATTTTGCCTTGCTCAGGGAAATTTATTAGCAAGGACAGTACTAAATAATCTTACACAGGACTATTTCTCTCTGCACATTTCAGCGCTCTGAAAAGTCCAGGTAACATTCATCCAACAGAAAGGCGTTGGAATTTCAGAGTAGATTAAACTGAATGTCACTTAGATTAAGCACAATAAGAATTCTCTGATCTAGCCATGGAAATATTAATTAATGAAGAGCACCATTCTGAAGGATTCAAGTTGTATTGATTCCTAAATTCTTTCAACTTCTTTCAAAGTTGAGATAAAAAGTGAGTTTACAATTCTTAAGCTGATATGCACATCTTGACTAAGGTTAATATAAGATGTTCTTCAACCACTGATTTGCTAATTAAAAATCACCAAATTTACAAATCAAAAACAATTTCTCATTGAGTTTTAAACAAGCCAGTATCTTTCATAGAAGGCAAAGAGTGAGAAATACTAAACAACAAAAGTCAACATACTGATTTTTCAATATAAATCCAATTATTTTCCAAAAAACAGATTTAAGGAATATATGGCTATGAATGTATTCATATTCATTCTTTATAATACACTTTGAATATAAATTCAGATGGTCTAAATTAATGAATATTCTTTACTTGTAATCACAATGCTGAAGTTTTTAATGCCTGCAATATTACCAGAAAAAAAAAAAAAAAAAAGAGAAACACACACAAAAAAATAATACACTTGACCACTTTGTTCTAATCAGACTCCTATATAATTAACTTAGGGCATTTTAAGCAACTCTTAATTAAAATCAATACAAATAAAATTTATATGGAGAAAAGCATATATATTTAATCAAGACTCTAGATGATTTCCCAGATGAATGAATGTTCCAAATAATTCTATGAATTAAAATTTAAGGGCTGGGGATATAGCTCAGTTGGTAGAGTGTCTGCCTTGTATGTACAAGGCCCTGGGTTCAATCCCTAGCACCACAAAAAAAAATTAAAAATAAAGTTTTGTTTCTCTTTTGGCATGCATCTGTACCAATGGACAACCTGAAAACTGAAAATGCCATTTTTAAAGAAGGGTTACGTTCCATCTTCTCTCTCTCAACCTGAATTTCTAGCATTGTGGGGGATTCACTATGAAAATCCGAATTAGAAGAAAAAATGAGCCTAGTTTTCGTACAATGCCAGCATATTAAAGTGCTTAACTTAGTGCTACTTCTATATTTTGGGATGACTTAAAGAAACAGTGGTACAAGGAAATATTGCCAGTGAGCACAATTTTACACAGAAAATGTATGTTGTTGGTTTTGTTTTGTTTTGCTTTACTTTTGCAGAAACAGACATAGTCAAAGGTGCAGATATAAAGAGATTCATGGGCATCAAATCAATTCCTAATTCTAATGCTATGTGGTCAGGGTCTTAAACACTTACCCACACATAATGTGAATATATCTGTGACCCATGTGAATATTCACCAATGAGGAATTTGAGCCCAGGAAGATGTCTATAACCAGGCAGAAAATACAGCCCTTCTCTGGGATGTTAGTCATTCCCAGTGGATTATGAATAAAGTGGCCACCATGGAAGGGATGGAGGTTAAACCTGAACTTACCTAGGCAATCTGGCTATGACCACTGCTGAATAACAAAGGTGCCAAGAGCAGATACCAATGCTAAACACATGTTTTAGCACTATTCATCCAAGGGGCAGCCATTCACATCATTGAAATGTATGTTAGCGATGGAATAAACCAAATGAATGTGGGTTTGCCTTTATAGCTCATTATATTTCTATCATACTCACGATCAGTAACTTACAATATGTTTAATTCACCATGTTATTCCAAACAGAAGTCTTCAGACACGGATTGACTTCACCGCAGATAAAGTAGTACAATTGACTCACTCTTATTGAAGCCATTCATCCTGAAGCAGCTGGCCTCATTTTGTAATTGATTTTGTTTGGGAAGTTAAATGTGATTAAAAGCAGTATATAAAGAGTCCAGGTTGACAAGGGATAAGTTGCTGTGATTCAAACTGTAAATTCCCAAACCTTGGTTAGAGTGTAACTCAAAGTACTCTAAATCTCCTTCTTTGTATATACGGCCAGTTTACGCTTAGCCAAAATAAAAATGTTTGAGACATTTAAAATTTGAATATGAAGCAGCAATGATTACATTTTGAAATTGGCATGATTAAAGGTGAAAGACAGTTGCAGAAGTGATAGTGAGTTCAGATCCTCCTCATCCTCCTCTACCTTATGTTGACCTCTTTTTTTTCAGTTCTGGGCCTTGCTGAATAACAGAGCACCAGGTACATTACTAAATATTAAGGAACAGATTCAATGAGGCAACAGCTTCCAATAACTTGCATTGGCTCCTTTTCCCTTGCCCCACGTTGGCACCTAGCTATTCTTGGGATCTCAGAGCAACTGGTTTGGTAACTCTTTTGATCTTACAGTCTTGATTTCTGATCTTTAACAGTTCAACCTTATTTCATAACTCATAGTTGTTCTATGGTTAACATTGATTGAAATAAACCCCCTCTGTAAAGAATAATTTTAACAAGAATTATGAATATGCATTAAATTATTAGATGATGGGAACTATTATAGTTTATATCTGAAATGTCCCCCAAAAGTTCATGTATTGAAAGTGTGGTCTGCAATGAAGCAACTTTCAGAGGTGAAATTATTGTATCATGAGGAATGTAACCTCATTAGTGGATTAACCCATTTAATGAATTATAATTTCAATGTACTACTGGGTGGTAACTAGGCAGATGGGGCATGGCTGGCACAAGTAAGTTATCCCTTCAGTATATCCTGGAAAGGTTTAATTTAATTTGTCCCTAACTCACTCTCTCTCTCTCTCTTTCTCTCTCTCTCTCTCTCTCTCTCTGATTCCCAGATGCCTTGAGCTGCACGACTTTCTTCCCCAACACCCCTCCACCATGAACCTTCTGCCTTGGAGTCCACTGACCTTGGATTGATGCCTCTGAAATCAAAAGCCAAAATAAATCTTTCTTCCTCTAAGGTGTTCTTGTCAGATACTTGGTCACAGTGATGAAAAGCTAATATAGGGGCCTTTCTTCTTCTTCTCCACCTTTATATGTTGCCTAATTATCAAATCACTGATTGTTCCCATTCATTGCTGTCCATAGGTGAGCATTCATTTAGCTTTGTTAAATTGATTCAACTTAGTGTCATTAATATTAGGAGACAAAAGCATGCTGTGCCATGTAATAGGATGAGGTAGGTGTACATGTGTGTATGCAATGTATATATACACTTGTACCTTATTTGTATATACAATGTAGTATTAGTGTATATATAGAAATAATACGTATATACAAATTAAACCAACACTTACGGAGAAAGATTTTTCAAATTTGTATATTATAATCAAGACTCAAGCAGCTCCTGATACTTGTGCATGTGTGTGTGTGTGCACTGTTAACGTATGCATAATTGCATGTGTGTGCTAAAGCATATGCTCTTTATTGTTTGCTTGGTTTTACTCTGATGGCATTGTTCTCAACAAGGTTTCTTGTACTCAGGTTAACTACCGAAGTGAAGATAGAGCACAAGACCTCCAGGCGGACATGATTTGGCTGACTTCTTTATGAGACTCTTTCCAGATGGTCCTTTGTGGCCTCTGCTCCAATCTTTCACAATCACATATTGTAACCTTTTCTGAGGTTTCAGGCTTCACAGTTTACAAATGTAGAGACAGTGAAGGTCACTCAGAAATTCCTTGTTCATGTGTGATAGAAATAACTGGAATGTCAAACAATTATTATTCCATTGAGAAAGAAAAAATTCTGATCATATCAATGAAACAAATAAAACTATTCCTCTAAGCAGAACAGAAAATTTGAACCAGAATAGTAATGCTTCACTCTGATTTAAACATTACACCATGTATTCATATACTGAAACATGATGAGGCATCCCATTAATATGTACATTTTGTATTTGTCAGTTGAAAACTAAATTTAATTTTTTTTGTAAATGGAGTAAGGCACAACACTGGAAAATATTGAAGATGACACTTGATCCTAATGAGGAGGAAGGGGAAAATCTGGTTCACAATGGAGAGAGTGGAAAACAAATGTGTGATCTTAATGGTGTTCCTGACACTTGGCTTGTCTTCTGATGCATGATTTTACCTGCTACATCAGTTACAAAAAATTATGTGTATCAAGAAACAAATCTGACATACAAGAAAAACAAATCTGGGTTAGGCCTACCATTTTAAGTCCTTTTCCATAATTTTTTAAATTTAAATTAAATTTATTTTAACTGAGACATGGATACATAAAAATGTACATATTTTCAGGGTACCTTGTGATGTTTTGATATGTGTACACATTGTGCAATATTTAAATAATGTTGAAAATGTTAAATGAATAAAGAAAATATCTAGTATATACACAGTGGAATACTATTTAGCCATAAACGGTAAAATTCTGTCATTTACACAACATGAATGAAGCTGGAAGTCATTATATTACGTGAAATAAGATCTCACACATATGTAGAATGTAAAAAAGTTGATCCTATAAAGGTTGAGGGCAGAACAGGTGATTGCAAAATGGTGGGTAGGATAGTGGTGGCAGCTGGGATAGGGAAAGACTGAACAATGGGTACTGAGTTATGGTTAGGTGAAAAAAGTACTGGTGATCTATTGTATACTGGGGTAACTAAAGATAAAAGCAACGTACTATATTTTCAAAACACTAAAACAACAAATTTGAAAGTTTTCATCATAATCTTTGTATTTGATTTTTTATGTTTTCTTCTATGGTTTGCAGGGTCTCTGTGACATTTTGAAAATTGTCCTATTTCTATTACCATCTTTTACTTTACTTATTTTTATTTTTTTAGACTTTTCTCTAAGTCTTTCGTTAAGTCCCTTATCACACAAATTCATTCACATATAACTGAATCACAGAGAGTTAACTAATTTTGCCAAGATCATACTTATAGTACTTGTTGAGCCTTTCTTTAAAAACTCAGGGATTCTGTCTCAGAGTCTGTGCTTTGAACTTCATCTCAATAGTTATAATATGTGTACTTTATTGTCTTTTCATAGGTAGACACTAAGAGTTTATGAGTTAAAATGAAAAATATTATTTTTTCAAAATTTGAAAGATGTGATGATTCCAAAGCACAAAGTATTAACTATTGCACACATTACTTACATATAGTTAATACCTCATGTGTTGAGTGGGAAAACAGGTTGGTAATACATAATTTTATAAATATTAGACCGTAATTTGAAGACCTTTATAAATTCTTTTCCAGAATAAAAAGCATGTGATGTTTTAATATAAAAAGTACATCAAATATGACAATATAAATTTGACTAAAGTAAATTATGATTTAAAAAAATATCTATTGAGCTCAAGCATTTTTCTTGCTTGGAATTTTGAGTTTATCTCATAAGGACATTTTTGCAATGAAAGGATATGCTAAAAGTCAACCAAGAGAAACACACATTATTTTCTTCCCCACTGTTTTGTCTCCCAATTATCATGTAATTTTGAGATTCTGATTGATGTTTTTATGGGATGACTATATAATTGACATGAAGATGACATTAATGAAAGTCATTTTCCAATTTTTTAATAATATAGCTTATACATTCTTTGCTAAGAAAAAAAATGACACTAGGGTTAAGCAAACAATCAAGCAAACTTCACTAACAATCAGGCAATTATTCAAAAGATGGCTCCAGTCAAAGTTTTACAGACTCACCTGGAAGTTTGTAAGGCCATAGAATACCTTTTCACAAAGTCATAGACATTTTATTCTACGCACATATTTTATAATCATGCACCTATTTTTTCATTGTTTTGTGCCTTATTAGATTTCGTCCCCAACTACTTAGTGCAACATGAAACCAAATTATAGGTGGTAATTTTCCTTCTATGAGGAAGATATTTGCAGAAACATGTAGGGAAAATGTTTATTCTTAAAAAGTTTACATATTTTGTAGATAATTCTTATGGTAGATCCTATAAACATTGTGTTTACTCTTTGTGAGACTGCATTGTTTGGTTCACATGAAACAACAAATCAATGGAGCCATCATTAAGATTATAGTAATCAGTGTTATAAAATATGTTTAAGTATGTGAATTTATTCCTAAAAGGATGACTTTTCCACAGGGAAACAAATGTGAACGGTTGAGAATCTGTTTTTATTTTCAGGAAAGTACATAATTAAGTACTGTAGATCTATACATTACATAGGTTTTATTCTGGTGTTTGGATGCTTTTTAGAGGGTGGAGGTGGAGGATATATATAGATAGTAGATAGATATAGATAGATAGATGATAGATAGATAGGAATAAATATAAAACTACATATATGTCTATATATTATGTATAATATAAGCTTATATAATTTAAGTTTATATAATATATATAGTCCAAATATTTAAAATTACATTATGTGTATGTGTAATGTCTTATTTTTTGGGGGGTATACCAGGGATTGAACTCAGGAGCACTTGGTCACTGAGCCACATCCCCAGCCCTATCTTGTATTTTATTTACAGACGGGTCTCAGTTGCTGAGGATGCCTTTGAATTTACAATCCTCCTGCCTTGCCCTCCCAACCTGCTGGGATTACAGGTGTGCTCCACCATGCTGAGACATGTCTTATATAATTGTTTCCATTTTCATATTCTTTCTGCAAGCAAGCTGAAAGAACTAATTTCCAGTTTGGGCTTTTTGATGATAAATTAAATGAACATGCAGAAAAAAAAAAAAACTAAGTTGAACAAAACAATAAAGATCTTCAAGAGAAGGGAATATGGAAAGAAGCAGAAGAAAAAACAAAAACAATGACAAGGATGATGAGAAAATTCAGTTATTTGGAGAGGGAAAATTTAGAAGCAGAAGGTGCAACAGAGCTATGAATATTAAGGTGGACATTTGAAAAGTATTATTTAATAATTAATAGTAAGAACTGGATTTCCTTTTCCTTAAAAAAATGAAGTTTGAAATAATTCATAATTATTACTTTTATTTTTTATTTGATTTTGCTTCATTATATGCAAATTTATGCCAAGACTCAGCCATGGGAATCTCTACCCATTATTAGAGATATTTAAGCCAAAATTCTAGTGAGAAAAAAACTTGCAATATATGGGGTTCATAAAATTGGACTTTAATATTGAAACTGGAGAATAATAAAAAACAATATAATTCACATAATCACTTCTGACCCACTTAAGCATAAAAAAGAGAAGAACTATTGATATAAATTGCTTTTAAATTTTATTTGTGAAGTTATAAGAAGGTGCTGTCATTATTTAATAGAAAATGAAGCTGACATATTGCATTTAAATAATATGATTATCTTTGAAGAATGCTTTGAGGCAATAATCATATACATCTATTTTCTCCTGTGAGAAATGCATATCCACTTGGGATAGCCTTTAAGATGTTTGTTTAAGCAATGCTTAGAATCCAAATTTCCTGCAAGCAAAATTGAAAAAGGTTATATTTCATATACATTTTTTCTCTAGTATGTTTAATATATCTGAAACAAGTTCAAACTTAGAGATATTTTTCTTGCAAATACATGTAAAAATATCTTAACTTTTTTTTTTAAACTGTAGCCTTAAACTACTTCCAGAAATCATATAAATTGAAAACAAATTTGTCAAAATATTTTTGGAATGATATTGCTAATGTAATTTTTCCCATCAGAAACAATATATTAATTTAGTAGCTGTCTATATATTGGTAAGTGAATAGATTTCCTTCATTTTATGTTTATTTTTTAATATTAACATATAGCTCAGAATAAAGTAGTATATTTAATGGTATGTAACATCTTATATCAGCACATTCTTTTTCAATATGTTACATATTATGGAATAATTATTAATAATTATCCTTAAATTATATTGTAGTGCTAAGATATGAAAGTATGATTGACCTAATGGAAAAGGACAAAAACCAAGTGAAAAAAATGTTATAACAAAATATGAAATACTATACAAGTCTTTTAAGTACAGTGGTTATAGATAATCTTTCATAAAATAGCCTCAGGCAAGTAAAAATCTATCTGGTTTGGAAAGCGAATATTAGTATTTGGTGCCAAATTAATTTATTATGCACTATGTTTTTTAAAATATATATAAATAGCAAAAAAGTACTCCAAAAATATCTTAAAAATCACTCTAAGGAAAAACATTGGGTGAATATTGTGTAGACACAATTACTGCTGCTGAACCTAAGGAACTTTACCTGTGAATGAAGAAACTGTTTCAAAAGGAGCCCTTCCTCTAGCTATGTGCTGGCATATATATTGGATGATGTGGTCCATTAAAAACAGAGTAGGACATGCCATAATCCCAGTAGCTCAGGATGCTGAGGCAGGAGTATTGCAACTTAGTGAGACCCTGCCTCTGAATAGAATTTTTCAAAAAAGGGCTGGGGATATGGCTCAAAGGCTAAGCATCCCTGGGTTCAATTCCCAGTATCCCCCACAAATGCAGAGAATAAAAACAATAACAACAAAAAAGAGTGATAGAAATGTAGAATATAATTAGAGTATAATGTGAGCTAAATCTTTAAAGACTTAGAAGACAGAAAGGAAATTTTATAAAATAAATGACAGCACAGGGATGTTAAAGACATCCTTTCTTTGTAAAAATATTTTTCAACAATTATTAAAAAAACAGTTTTCTGAAAAAGTAAAATTAGAATACAAAAGAATAAATAAATACCAAGTTAGATTTCACAAGTAAAAGAAGAAGAAAATGAAGAATAGAAAAGGAAAATTGGGGAGTAAATTTTCAACTTCTTTATTTTTCTGTCTATAAAAAGATAGATGAAAGAAAATCACATACAGTTTCCTATAGAGAAAATTGAAATCTCTTTCAAATATAACTTTAATCATTACTTCTAGAGGAAATAGCATTATCACAAAGCATTGACAAATTCAAATTAGACAAATTCAATGCTTATATTTGCAGTTTTATAATTACATATATTTTATGTTTTAATTAGATTATAATCTTCCCTAAAAATCTTTCAACTGTCCCCTTTCTACTTAAACTCCAAATTCTTCGAGCCTCTTGTAAATCATACATAAAGTCAAAACTGTCTTTATTCAGGAATGGTGAGACATTTTCCTCAAATGGAATACTGGTCCTTAGGTAATTAATATGGCTTACCATACACTGTCTTCAGATATATGGGTGTAAAATAACCTAACATAGATTCCCTCCCCAACTGCCTAGTGCAAGATTGCACTTTCACTCAGGTTTTCTTTCCTATATTCTGCTCCATAGATTTTATCACTAACACATTTCATATGTACTAGTGTGTTAATATAATCTTAAACTACAAGCTCCTTGATATCAAGGATTTTTACCAGTGTATAGCAGGATGTCACGTTCTGAGTTATAGAACAGCAGTTTTCAGGTTGTGCCTAAACCTATATTACTCCATTTTTTTAAAGCAGTAATTTGCCATAAGTTGGCTCTGTTTGAGTTTAAGTGCTGAGGTAGAATGACTCTACACTTGTTTGTACAGGTAAACAATCACCATCTGCTTGGTAAAACCATAAGGTACAAACTGATAAATTAATTGCACTAATAATAATGACAAATGGTAAATTTATCAAATTAATCAGAAGCACAGGATGCCTACACATATCAAACTCATATTAGAAAAACCAGGTCCATATGCCTATCAAACACATCTTACCACAGAATGTAGCAGTCCAGTCACTTGAAATCCATAAAAGGAGGAGCATCTAGAGACTGGACACAACAGCAATGAACTAGAGTAATATAAAGAAAAAGATAAATGGTGTAGATTAAAAACAAAAAAAATGGCACTAAATGTACAGTGATAGTATACTATAAAATGGTATTTTAGTGGGGAAAAATGAATTATTTAATAAATGATAGGGGAAAAACTGGGGTATCCTTTTGTAACAAAACAATTTGATATGCCATATTATACTTTATAGTGGCATAAACTCTTAATGGAATAAGAATATAGCTTTAAAAATGATAGATGGCAATAACACTCTGAAGTATGTATTTGTGCATGTGTATGTGTTTATCACTTTATAAATATTTCTGTATGTTTGTTTTGCTGACCCTGAGCACCTAATACAAAGATAAATATAAAACTTTCTAATACCACATATTTTATTTTTAAATATTCACTGTCAGCAACATTAAAGAAGCCTTTTAAAACAGATTTTAATTATTTGACAAGGAAAATTACAGTATAAATATCATTACATTATATTTAACTAAATAACATATTTAATTATATTTACATGCAATATACTCAATTCCCAGCACTTCACAATATAAATACATAAAAA
Source organism: Glaucomys volans (assembly GCA_020662805.1). NCBI lineage: Eukaryota > Metazoa > Chordata > Mammalia > Rodentia > Sciuridae > Glaucomys > Glaucomys volans. Next base: position 235,197 of record JAJEJO010002814.1, on the reverse strand, counting down.
GTGCAAAATAATATTTTGAAAATACAAATAAAAGATTAATTAAAATATACTCATAAAGTGCTGTTAAAAAGTCTAAGAAAGATAATAAAGTCAGAAATAATAAAATAAATGAATAATGGTTAGCTTTATTTATTTATTCCATTTTTATTTCGTTGCTAGGGCTTGAAGCAGGGATGCTTTATGACTTTATTTTTTTTCATTTGACACAGGGTCTGGTTAAGTTACTGGGGATCTCACTAAGTTATTGAGGTTGGCCTTGGACTTACATTTCTTCAGCCTCCTGAATCACTGGGATTATAGGCATGCCCCACCATGCCAAGCCACTTACCTTTATTTATATATAAGAAACTCAGAAAGAATCTTCACTCATATGTAGGAAAAGAACAAAGGAATTTAAAAACTTCCCACAGAATAGGACAAACACATGAAGGATCTTATAAAACGCTAATTAAATAAATAATATTGAAACTTAATGAAGATTATGAATATATATGATCACAAATTCAGAGAAAAAGTCACAATTTCAGAGAAAAATTACATCTTTAAATTGCTTAAGGTTATTGATAAAACCTCAGTAGAAACGAATTATGAAATATAAAATCTATGGAAGTTATAAAAACAATGAGAAATGCCTCTTTATATTTACATATTTGCAGAAGCACAGAAGTAAAATATTTTAAATAATATTTTTCATAGAAAATATTTGAAAAAATAAAAATACTAATCAAAAGGATACTGTTCAAATAAATTATAGTGTAGAGATATTTAAATTATGGTGTTGAGAATTCCATAAATCTATTTAAACATTTAGAGTAATTGTATGAGGACCAAGGGATGATAAAGCTTTAAGAATGGATGCAATTCCTATGCAATATGTGTGCATGGAAGTGTATATGTAAGTTTTTACCAGAATATAAGTAGGGGGCACTAAAGATGCAAAAAATTTCTCATTAGAAGTAAGTTCTCATGTAATAGAAGAGTTACTACTGTTTCTGTTTGAACTGGGAGAAGATTAACTATAAGAGACCCCAATTTGCTTTGCACATTAATAAATGAGTAAACAACAATTGGACAACCCAAAAACAAATATAATGGTTGATAATTGATTTTATTGAATCTTAAGTTTATCTAAATGAACATATATAGTATTAGAGGAAATGGTGAAATAAATAACATATAATCAATGAGAAATAGTAAATGGTGTTTTCATTTAAAGGAGAGATGAAGTACATAGGTAAAGGAAACAATTCCTATACTAAGGTTAACAGTGGTGAATAGACATTTGTTAGTTTAGAATAGTTTATCAGCTTCCTCTTCCTATCCGGGCAGAAAGAATGAGAGAGTATAGGAGAGAAGTTCCAGTTGGTGTACCACAATAGTAATGAAAACAGGAAACCAATGAAACATAACATAAAGAAATACAGGAGAGAGAAGATGGCAGAGCAGGTAGCTCAGAAATGAAGCAGTCAAAGAATGGCTGACTAGAGAGGTGAGTAACAGAATCTTCTAAAACTCAATACTGGACACTTTGAGACTTGGAGAAACTTGGAATTCATTTACTAGAGCAGAAAAAAAAAAAAAAAAAAAAAAAACTCCTTGACTCTAAACCATGACTAATGGTGGTATTTGTTAATCTTCATTTTATTTTCATCTTTCTTTTCTCTTTTCCCTTTTATTCCCTATATAGTTTAATCCTAATTTAACTACCTTAATATCTAATTTGTCAACTTTTTAATATTCTTACTTCCATTATATGTAAATTAGAGGAATTTTGGAGAATATTCTCAATAAGTACTTTTAGAAGTTTATTAGTTTAAGACTTTGTCCTAAAGTGATTGAAGTTAATGAATATTGTACCAAGTAGTGCTGGGTACTAAACATAGCAGTAAGTACTAATTGAGTGGGAGTATTGATGCTTAGATATTTGCTTAGCCAGAAGCAATTAGTTAAAAAGAAAGTAGTACACTAAGAAGTCCCATATGTAAAAGTGGAAGCAATAATCATTTAAGCACATGGGTTACAAATATTGGCAATTCAATTGAAAAAGACACCTCAAATAGTCCACAGCACTACAACTGACTCCACTGTAAAACTGCCAGAGAAAGAATTTAGGAACTTGATAGTTAAAATAAATGTCCAATGTCTGAAAAAAAAGACCTAATGAATGAACTAAGAGAGAAAATACAGGAAGTGAAAAAACTATTTAAGAAATAGAGATTCTTAAAAATAACAAGACAGAAACTCTGGAAATAAAAGACTCAGTAAATCAAATTAAAAATTCCATTGCAACCTTCATCAATAGATAAGACCACATAGAAGAAACATTTTTCAGGCCTTGAAGACAAAGTATACAATGTCAATACAAAGTTAATAATAGGGCTTGGGATATAGCTCAGTTGGTAGAGTGCCTGCCTTGCAAGCACAAGGCCCTGGGTTCAATCCTCAGCACCACAAAGAAAAAAAAAAAAGAAAAGAAAAAAGAGTTAATAATAAAGAAAATATGATAAATATGATAAGAGACTAGGACCAAAATATTCAAGAAATCTGGGATAATATCGAGACACCAAATCTAAGAACTGTTGACTTAGAAAAAAATCACCAAGATACAAACCAAAGGAATGCAAAATCTATTCAATTAAATAATATCAGAAAAAATTCCAAACCTTAGAAGTAAGGGGAAAATCCAAATTCAAGATACATCTAGAACTCCAAATAGAAAAGATAAAAAGATTATGTCCGAGATACCTTATAATTAAAATTTTTAATACACAGAACAAGGATAGAACTTTAAAAATTGCAAGAGATAACAGCAGGTCACATTCAGAAGTGAGCCCATTAGATTTTAAGTGATCTCTCAGTCCATACTAAAAGCAGATAGGGCTTGGAATAATATATGCCAAATCCTGAAAGTTAATATTTGCCAATGTTTATCAAGATTGCTATTAATTCTATGTACGCATAATTTGTCAAAATACACTTTTGTCATGCATATGTATGCACTATGTATGCATAATTTGTCAAAATACACTTTAGGTATATATGACATAATATATATTGCTGTCATATATACCTAAAAAGAACAAATTAAAAAATAAATAAAAGAAAAAAAATGACTGCTATATCTGGCAAAACTACCCTTCAGAATTGAAGATTAATTAAGCCTTTCAAAATAAGCAGAAACTAAAAGAATTCATGACTAATAAATAGGCCAACTACAAAAAATACTTAATGATATATTCTACACAGAAGCAACTAAAAACAAACAATAGAGTCAGAGAATGAATGAATCCCACTAGAAGGGTAATCAACTTAAAGAGAACAAAGTCTGAATTGAACATAAAAAATGAATCAAAACAATAAAACACAAAAATCATCTCTAATGTAAATGTTCTCTAATGTGACTTGATTCTTCAAGTCACAGACATGAAGAATGAAATGAAAACCAAGACTCAACAGTAGCTTGTTAAAAAAGTGTCACCTTACAAACAAAAACATTCCCAGGTTGAAGATAGAAGGATTAAAATAGAGACAGACAGCAAAAGCAGCTACTCTCAAATACAACAAAGTAGACTTTGAGCCAAAATTAATCAGAAGAGACAAAGTCACTTCATATTGGTAAAAGTAACCATCCAACAAAATATGTCAGTGTACCTACATATGTAAAACAAACCCTACTACATATGAAGACTCAGATACATCCAAATTCAATAATACTAGATAATTTCAAAACACCTTACCAATAGGCAGGTCATCCAGACATGAAATAAATAAAGACTCTTCAGAATTAAGAATATTATTAATCAAATGGACCTAACAGACATTTATAGAATAGATCATCCATCAATAAGTGAATTCAGTTTCTTCTCAAAATGCACAAATATCCTTTCACCAAAATATACCATATTTTAAGATAGCAAATTTTAGCAATACAAAAAATCTATTTTTTGTATCTTATCAGAATATAATGGAATGAAATTAAAACTCAATAACAAGATAAAAACAGAAACAACTTCAAAAGTAAAGATTGAATAATATGCTTTTGAATTACAAATGCATCCAAGAAGAATCGGGAGAAATAAAAAATTCTTATAAACAAACAAGAGTAGAGATACAATATATCTGTTTTACTCAACCTTTGCATGGCTGAGATCAAAATATTGACATAAATAAGTTAGAGGAGGAAAATTAATTTGGTGATCATGATTTCAGAGGTCTCAGTCCACAATGCCCTACTTCATTGCTCTGGGCTCAAGATAAGGCAGCATATCGTGGGAGAAAGGCCCAGTGGTAGAAAACTTTTCAGTTCAAGGTGGGTTCTGAAAGAAGACAGATAGAGATAAAGATAGATAGAGATAGAATGAGATATAGATATAGATCTATATCTATATCTATTGATATAGATATATATAGAGAGAGAAAGGAACCAAAGGCAAGATGCACACTTCAAAAAACATATTCCATGACTCTCCTTCTCCAGCCATGCACAACCTGCCTATCACCTCCCAGTCTACTCAAACAAGGAAAGACTGATTATGTTACTGTTAAAACAAGCCAGTCATTTTACCTCTGAATGTTCCTGAATTAACAGGAGCTACTGGAGAACATATTATATTTAAATGATAGAACTATTATAATATCATGAACAATATGAAGGAATTTTTCCAAAAGGAAAGTTTATAACATTGATTGTCTACATTAAAAAAAAAAAGATTCCAATGGTGTAATCTTATATTAAACCATAAGGCCCTAGTAAAATACGAACAAGTTGATTCCCAAATAAGAAATAGACAGGAAATAATTAAAATCTGAGCCCAAATTAATAAAATCTAGCATTTACAAACACAAAGGATCAATGCAACAGTTGGTTCTTTGAAAATAGAAACAAGTTTGATAAATCCTTAGCCAAACTGACCAAAAGAGACAAGACCCAAGTCAAATGAATTAGAAATGAAAAAGAGATATCACCAGACATTTCTGAAATCCAGAGGATCATTCTGAATTATTTTTAAAACTTATATTTTAATGAATTGGAAAATCTAGAAGATACTGATAATTTTTTTCTGAACATGTATGACCTACATGGATACAGAGAATATAGAAAACCCACGCAGACAAATATCAAACTATGAGATTGAAGAAGCAAATAAAACCCTCCCAACAATAACAACAAAAGCCTGGGATTAAATGGAAGCTGCCAAATTTTACCAAACCTTAAAAGAAAAATAATGCTGATCTTCCTTAAAATATTCCATGACATAGAAAGGGAAGGAGCACTTCCAAATTTATTGTATGTAGCCAGTATTATCCTAATAACAAAATCAAGCAAAAATACATCAAGGATAGAAAACTACCAATGTCCCTGATGACTATAAACACAAAAATTCTTAATAAAATATTAGTAATCAATATTCAAAAACACATTAGGATGATGGTACATCTCAGGAATGCAAGGTTTCATCTCAGGAATGCAAGTTTGATTCAAAATATGCAAATCAGTAAATGTAATTCATCACCAAAATACAATTAAGAATAAGAATCACATTATCATTTCAATAGAGGAAGAAGAATGCTTCAACAAAATCCAGCACCCACTCATGTTAAAAGCACTAGAGAAATTAGGGTGTTATGAACTTACATCAACATTACTTAACAAAAAACTCAAAATCAACATTATACTAAATGGAGAAAAACTGAAAGCATTATCTCTAAAATCAGGAATAAGACAAGAATGTCCACCACTCTCACAACTCCTATTTAATATAGTCCTTGAAACTGTAGCCAGAGTAATCAGAAAGGATTTAAGTAGGAAAATAAGTCAAATAACCTCTGTCTGCTAACTTCATGATTCTATAGCTGCTAAGTACTGAAGTATCAAAGACACTTAAATTAAAATTAATAGCTTTTTTTATTCTCCAACAGTGAATCCACTGATATCTGCAAAAGGAAATCAGTTTCATTTAAAATAACCACAAAGATAAAATAAAATAAATCTATGCAAGGAAGTGAAAGACCTCTACAATGGGAACCATAGCACACTAAAATAATAAATTGAAGAAAATCTCAGATTTAAAAACTTCCAATTTTCTTGGATAAGCAGAATTAACATACTAAAATGGTCACATTACCTAAAGCATTCTACAAATTCAATGCAATTCTCATCACAATACCAATGACATTCTCCCCCAAACTAGAAAAAGTCCTCAAATTTATATGGAAGAATAAAAGAAAGCAATACTCAGCAATAAGAGTGATGCTGGAGTTATTGCTTTTCTGTGATCTAAAATTATACCAGGAGCTATAGTAACAAAACCAGCATTGTACTGGCATGAAAACAGAAATGAAGACCAATGGAATAGAATAGAATACACAGAGACAATTCCACTTAGATGTAGTCATCTGGCCATTGACAAAGTCAAGCCAGAAACATATCTTTTAGAAAAAAAGGCTTTTTGAAAAATTGGTGTTAAGAAAATTTAATACCATATGTGGAAGAATGAAACTAGATCACTTTATCTCACCCTGAACAAAAATAATTTCAAAGTTGATCAAAGACCTAAATATTAGAGAAGAAAAATTGCAGCTGCTTGAAGAAAACATAGATCCACACTCCAACATAATGAGGCAGGTACTGACATTCTTAATAAGATTCCCAAAGATCACAAAACAAATCCAAGAATCAATAAGCAGGATGGTTTCAAATTTAAAAAGCGTTTTCACAGCAAAACGAACAAGAGCACAAAGAGACAGCCTACGGAAAATCTTTGATAGCTACAATATGGTCAGCAAATTAATATCCAGAATGTATAGAGGATTCAAGATACTTAACACCAAAAACAAAATGAAAAGCAAAGTGAAAAATAACTCAATCAATAAATGGACAAATGAACTAAACAGACACTTCTCAAAACAAAAAAATGCAAAAGCCAACAATTATATGAAAATATTTAACATCTTCTGTAATTTTGTGATGAAAAAATCAAAATTACACAGATATTTCTCACTCCCATTAGAATAGCAAGCATTAATAATGTAAATCATAATAAATGTTGGCAAGGATGTGGGGAAAAACATACACTTTTGAACACTGCTCTTGAGTTTCTTATGAAGTGAAAACATATATTTACAACATGATACAACAATTGTGTTGCATTTTTATATATTTACCAAAGAGAAATGAAAATGTGTGTCCATGATACATGCTGCAATTAACAATGCAATTAACATTACAGCATTATTAATAATAGTGCAAATGTGGAACCAATGAAAATATCCAACAGATGAATGCATAAGCAAATGTCAATATATTTATATAATGGAATACTCCAGCACTAAAAAAGGAAAAACTAAATGATACCCACAATAGTGTGGATGAATGTGAGAATATTATGCAAAGTGAAGATAGCCAGACACAAAGACTACATTAGTGTATTCTTCTATTCAGGCAAAGTTCTAGAACAGGTCAAGTTAGTCTGAAATGATAAAGATAGATCAACAGTAGTCAGAGGTGAGATTTAAGGGAACATGCAGGGGATAAAAATGTTTTGTGACTTGACCATGTGACAAAGTATATATGCTTATCAAATCTTATTTAACTTATAACTTAATTTATAAATTAAATATATAATTCTGCATAAATTAGACTTTAGTAAAGTTTATCTATCAAGAAAAGAAAGAAAGTGCAAATTACTCCCAAATGACCCCAAAATGATTGAGTGAAATAATGGGATTAACTTTCTCAAATCAAGAATTTCTTTAAGTTAAAATCAAGCATTGCTTTAAGACTTTGCAAAGAAATATAATGTCAGCAAACTACACAGTTTTATGAAAGCAATAATCAATAAAATGGTACCCCCATTATCCATCAGGAAATAAAGAAATCAATTAAAATTAATTAAGGAAGTGAATTAAAACTTATTTTCCTTTCTATGCACATGTAGTTTATAAACACTATACAGAGAAAAAATTATAAAATTTAAACTCTACGAACTAAAGCACTTATGTGTTCAAATTATGCAGACCAAACAATTTGATAATTACAAACAATAGTTCAGAAAAGTATATTTGTATATTAAAGTAAAACTAACAAATCAGTGAACAATTGGAATATACTAAGAAATTTTATGCTATTGAATTAGCATGATAGATAAAGAAGAGGATGGAACTGTGAAAAAAATGACATACATACTAGAGAGAAATACAGTGCCCCATAAAAATGAGTATGTAGTTATCACAGAAGATTTCATAAGTGATGAACAGAAAAATCCCACAATGTAGAGTTTAAGAAGATAAAAGTGCAATGGAAATATTATGAAAATCTATAAGAAAGGTTCCACAAAATAGAAAATAAGATAATTAGCTCTCCAGCAGAGGCATGATCGCTCCTGTTCTCTATGTTGCCATATAAATGTCAGGAGAGGATAATCTAATTAGCCATTTTCATGGGGATTTTATGTTGTTCTAGCAATTTTGAGCTCTTCTGAGGATGTGGATTGACTTAGGCTCAACAGGATGCTTGTATTTGGCAATGATACTATGATTTCTGAATCTTTACAACTATTTAATAAGCCATGGTCAATTTTCTTGTAATATCCTCAGTGGATTCTGATTGCCAGAACAATGAAGCAAGAGAAGGAAATAAAAGACGTCAAGTAGGAAAGGAGTAAATTACATTATCCCTGTTTTCAGGTGTAATATCTTATATGTGGAAAACCCTAAAGACTCCAGAAAAACTAAGAAAGAAACCAACCAACCAACCAACCAACCAACCAAGAAACAAATCATTGAAATTGGGAAACAAATTTTAAAAAGTTGTAGGACAGAAATCAGCATACAAAGAAACATAGCATTTTCATATAGTAATAACACTGAAAAAGAAAGAAGAAAGTCAATTCTATTCACAATGTCTACACACACACATACACACACACACACACACACTTAGGAATAAATTCAACCAAGGAACTAGAATATCCCTATAATAAAAATTATAAAACTGACAAAAGAAATTACAGAGGAAACAAAAAAAAATGGAAAGTCATCCTATGCTCATGGATTGGAGGAATACTTAAAATATCCATACTTTTTGAAACAATCTAGATATTCAATGCAATCCCCATCAAAATAGAAGCAATCACAATATGCCCATCAACTGATGAATGGATTAAGAAACATGATGCTTATTCACAACAGTACATAATGCATCCCTGAAAAAAAGGATGGGATCCTTTCATTGGTGGCACCACGCATGGGACTGGAGGACATTATATTAAGTGACATAAGACAGGCAGAAAAAGACAAATGATGCATATTTTCACTCGTTTGTGGAAGCTAAAAATAAATCAATCACTTGGAAATAAAAAAGTAGAATTGTGGATACTAGAGGCTAGGATAGGGAGGTAGAAGGGAAAGTAGGGGATTGGACAACAAATACCAAAATACAGTTGCATAGAAATAATAAGTTCTAATGTTCTGTAGCATAGTAGGATGACTATAGTTTACATATAAATATATATGTGTATTTGAGAAGATATACATATGTATATCTATCATCAATCTATTGATCTATCTATTTGGGAAGAATCAGAAGACAGAAGGTCAGTGTCTCCAAACACAGAGCAAGGGAAAGGAGGGCTGGAGTTAGAACTCAGTGCAAGAGCAGTTGCCTAACAGTTGTGAGGTCCAGGGTTCATCCTTAGAACTGCCAAAAAGAAAAACGATAAGAAAATGAAAAGGAGGGGAAATGCTAATTACCCTAATTTGATCTTTACATACTATACACATGTGTCAATTTGTAAAACAATACACCATAAGTACAAATATTATATGTCAATTTAAAATATCAAAATACAAATTGAAAGATATGAAAGTAATGCCTAATAAGAGAGTAAAATTCATTTTAAAATGCATGGAATGAAGAGATCAAACAATTTATTTAGTTTTAAATACTGTGAATAAGAATGACAGTATTAAAATTATTTTATTAGTCAGAATAAAGAAAAATAATGATAAAAAATAAAAGGAGAAAAAGGGAAACATGCTTAGTCTCAAATATTTTTCTTCATTGTAAAGCTTCTGCTTCTCTTGAATTCCTTCACTACTGTGTTCTATGTTGTGACCAGGAGGCTGACCCAGCAGGTTTCATTTCAGTTGTCCATGTCTATAATCTTCTGGGTGGATTTAATCAACAGGAGGTACTTGCAGAAGATTTGGGACGGGAGATGTGGAGGCTTCCTATTGCGGCTAATGTCTGGTGACCTCCCTATCCACTTCCATTGCTTATACTTAAGATTTCCCACATTCAGTCTTTAACCTGACTACTGCAACATGAAAGATTCTAGGAATCTCAGGTCTTATATACACAGAGAACACAAAGGGAGTTTTGATTTAGTATTTTCATTCTGGTGGTCGTATAAATGTACCAGAATTCTGAGGTTGAAGATAAAATCTATATGGAGATAAAAGAGTGTAGAATTAGTACAGATATCTGTGCTTATGTTTGTGCAATTTTTGTTGACAAATACATTAGGTTTTCACTGGATTGCAAAGAAAGAACACATGCAGAAAAGAGATAAATGTTTTCACACCAAGTGAAAGTCAAACAACATGTTGGCATATTTAATTCTTCAATGAAAATAAAGAAAGTCAACAATAACAAAACAACAACCAAGTTGCTTTCTCAAAGGTGTAAGTTAAGAGAGGAAATCACAGTTTGTTTGTTTTTTGTTTTGTTTTGTTTACTTATTGATTCATTGAACACAAATGGAGTACAGCTATTGTTTCACTGGTTTTACACAAACACAGTTTTAATTCTCAAAAATTGTGGGTTTTTTAAATATTTTAAGAACTCTTAATATTTCTACTATCATTTTCAAAAATACTATAGGACCAGGGTATTAAAAATAAATGAAACCATTTTCTACTAAGTAGTTCAGTGTACCTTTTCTATAACATTTTGTTTATCTTTTTACAAAAAAAAAGTCATGTGGTGCTTTTATTGTTCTATTTTCTATCTCCTATTAGTGTTTATACAGCCAAACAAACAAATTAGGAAGAGAATTGCTAATATTTGCAAGATAAAATTATATTAACTCATGTGGGGTTTACATATCAGTTTTGGAATTTAACTCAGTAAGCTTATCTCATATGATACATTTCATCCATAGCACTATATATTTGAATATGCACTATATATTAAGAGCACATACATGCTTACATACTAGGAGTAAGTAACATATAAACATAGGTTCAGCATGTATTTTAGGGGGATAGGTTAAACAATTAAAGATATGTATTCAAGATGTATAAAATTAAGAAAATTTTGATGTGATATCCATAATAGTGTATAGATAAATAAGTTTCACATTGTTTTCATTTTTATTAAAAATAATAGAATACATATGGATAAGTATATAAAAGTAAAAGCACATTTCTTTAAAAAATATTAAATATTAAGCCACATATCCAATATCCAGGCCCAAAACTAGAATATCATGATCCAGAAGTCAAATGTGTATCTCTTTGATTTATCTGTCCCTTATTTCCTTCCCAAATGAGTGAGCCAAACTCACCCCATACTCGCCCCTCCCACATCTTTGCCACAGTCATGCAGAAAACAAAATTCCCTCCTTATGTCCTTTAGCTACTGCTTGAACTCCTGAAATCCCCTCCCCAGAAAATCCTGCATTTGTCTGGTAAAAAAGTACAGAAACTGTAATGAAATTGGTTTTATCAGTTAAAACATTTTCTCTTTCACAGAAGTACTAAAGGGTATCAAGGGACTGCTTGATACCTATAATCTGAGTTATAGTCTGTTCTCACCAGGAGAAAAAGTGAAAATATTTGGTGAACCCTAAGATAGTCCTCACCATTACCTTTCTGGTCCCTGTTCCATCTCTTAAATTGAGTGCTAATCATTTTCTTGCATTTTTATAGTTTATGCAACATTTGTTGTCCTTAAAAACAAATAAATGTATATGATGTATACATATATAGTTGAGTTTTTTCTGTCTTGAAAATTTATATTGATAAATAAAATTGCATGTACTTTTGATATGCAACCATGATGTTTTGACATGTATACATTATGGAATGACTAAGTCAAGCTAATTAACTTATGTATCACCTCATATATTATAGTGACTATATGTAGATGATAATAATATAAATATGAAAATTGCTGTCTATTTTTAATGCTAGATCATTTCTCTCCATGTTATATTTTGAGACTAACTCATAAAATATATAATCTGTTTGTTTCATTGTTATATATTATCCTATTGTATGAATATCACAAAACCTATTTACTTACTCTATTGTTAATGAACATTTTGTTTGACTTCACATTTGAGTAATAGCAAATGTGAAGCCAAACAAAATGTTTGAGTAAAGATTATTTTATATATCTCCTGTTATATAGGTGTGTTTCCAAGGGACAAACAGTCAGTAGTAACGGTCTTTTGTTACAGGGCACTTGCTGATTTGTTGATCAACATCAAAATATTTTAAAAATTGTTCTTTCAGCATTAGATAAACACTCCTATTGCTCCATATTCTTTTCAATATCCTATATTATTAAATATTATTTAATTTTTTCAATCCATAAGGCATAAAATAATATTGACTTTTTTCATTTGTTCAACAAATATTCAATGACTGCCTTCTATGTAAACAGTATTGATCTTGATTATGTCAATAACAAACTGAAACAGTTCACAGACTCACAGAAGGAAACAGACAATAAACAGATAAAATGAGCAATTGCTATAGAAAATAAAAGATAAATGAAAAGACTAAAGAAAAATAACACAATAGAAGGACCTGAAGTACTAGATGTTGTGGGTTCAATTATAAATATATTGGCCAGCACAGGATGGTGTCAAAATGAATTTAAGTAGGTACTGAATTTAGACCTATGAACATCTGGAGAAAGAACAGCATCTCTTATTACATGTATTTGTATGCATTCTTAATTTTACTTTTCAATAAGGAGCATGGTTTTAAATATTCATGTTTAAATTTTTATTGTCTGTATAAGACACTTGATTTTTATGCATTGGCTGTATATCTAGAGTCCCTAAAAATCCACATATGAATTATAATGACTTGTAATTTAATTTACTTTTCCTGTGTACAAAATTTCATCTATATATAATTCATTTACTGGAATATTTCCCAACTTTTTACTTTGAAACAATAGTGATTAAACTTGATGAAAGTAGACATACGTTCCCAAACTCAGAGAGAGTGCGTTGAATGTTTCATCATTTCTTTCCAACTTTTTGTTTTTGTTGTTGTTATTACTGGTATGTTTTATCAGATTAAGAAAGTTTCATTCTATTCCTAGTTTGCTGAGATGTTTTAGATTTTTCATGAATCAGTATTGATTTTATGAAATATCATTTCTACATTTATTAGATGATTTTGCAATGTGTTTATTTTGTTAATGTATTGATTTTTCAATGCTACACAAATTGACTTGTCTGGAATGAATCCATCTGAGTTCTAATAGATTATTCTTTTTAGACAGTGTTGCCTTTGAAATGTTAATATATTATTTAGGGTTTTGCATTAGGTTGATGAGAGTTTTTGCCCAGAATTTTCCTTGTAAAATATTTGTCACTGGTTTCCTAGCAGGCTTCTACTGACTTAAAAAAACATGTTGAACAATCTTTCCTTTATTCCCTCTATTGGAAGTATTTGGTTGGTATATTTATTCTTTTCTGAGTTTTAAAATAATGTATTATTTTCCCCCAACTTATATTTATTTTGTTAATTGTACAGACAATTCAATTTTTAAATTTTTCTATCAGTTTAGTAAAGCTGTTTCTCAAAGAATTTTGCATTATATTTGAATTTTCGTATTTATGAGCAATATTATCTTTTCTGTGAATTCTGCATCATTTTTTAAGTAGAAACAGGAGAATGTGCAAAGTGATATGAGTGAGTGTAATGAGAAAGAAAAATGAATGGAGTAAACTTCAATCTTTTTAACTCATAAATTAAAAGAATAATGTTGTCATCCACTGTGATGAGAAAAAGTTCAGACTGTACAGTGTGAAGCACGCAACATTTGCCACAATGCTGCCTGGTAGTTTATCAAAATGGTGTCAGATAAATAAAAAAAAATTACTAAGTTGTTCTTTCACAAAAGCAATTTTCATATTCCTTGTAATTTAAGTGAAAACAGTTTAAAAAATAAGTAAAAGAGCCAAAGTCCATAGTATGGTTTTAAAGCATCACAGTTTTTAACTTTGTTTTTTCATGAACTAAGTAAATTGCAAATATTATTTTGTCACAGACTATGTTTCAGTAATTTATACATTTAAGTGTAAATGATGGAACAACAAAGATACTTATGCTTAGTTCTATTTGCGTCTTTTATAAACTCTGCTCTGTTCTTTATCAATTCAGATCACTTTGGATTTTATTTCTCTCATGCCATCACACTTGGTTAGTTTAAATTTAACCTCACATATTTAGCATAATGCCTTATGATTACAAATGACACCTTCCTCTAATTTGAAGAAGATACATTTTATTTCCTACTGTGCTTTAACAGTAGCTTCTTTCCTTTCTTTAAATTCCTAGAATGTTATGTAACCAATTGTAATTCTGAAACACTTCCTTGGGCTAAATTGCTCCACTTCTATCAAGACAAAAGCCTCCTCTGGGTCATCAACTAATTATCCGTTCTTTTGTGTCCAGTCCCAAATGAAACTTTGGATCCTCTAAAATCTATTAATATCATTTTCAAAGACATATACATAATGAAAGGCATTTTAACACTGATAACAGTGAGAGAACTTCTATAATGAGAAAACCCTTCTATGTAATGATAGTATCAAAATTTTGCTCCCTGCTGTTTTCTCATTGTCTGCTGAAAGTGTCCTCTCCAGTAGAAGAAGAAAGAAAAGAGATAAAATTAAAAAGATAAATAAAAGTAGTTTTTTTTCTTTTTTTTTTTACAAATGAGTAGGGTGTATAAATTTAAATTCTTCTGTTTTTATTCTACTACTCAAAGACAAGTGAAATTGTCCCTGCTGAGAAATGGAAACTTTTCAGTGAATGATATTTTTCTTTTGCTTTCAAAAACTCTTCATTGATGAAATTCAAATTCAAATAAAATTTTTTAAGTTGTAATTATTCCTTATCAATAGCTCGATTGCTACTTTTTGAAACAAAGCACTGTAGAGAAAAAGAATAAAAGGGAGAAAGATTTTGGATTTTACTTTAAAGCTTAAACTTTCAATCAGAATGATTGAATTAATACACCAAAATATGTTAATATCATCCTAAAGGTACACAAGAGAAAGGGATAGTATTCCATGAAAGGGAAAACCTTATTACACAATTTTCTTAGGACAATAATAAAGGAACATAAAATCTATGGTTTTATGAAAAACTATGTGCTATTTTAATTTTAATTACAATTAAGTATTTACAGAAATCCATTTTCTCTTAAAATCAGAAAAGTGATATGGCATCACAATCCACACAAATAAGAAAATAAGGTAAATAGGGTTTATAGACTGAATACCAATAATATTCTGAGCTGCCAGAATGATATCTCTCAAATATATTTATGATTTTAAAAAATGCAAAATAATAAAGGTAGTTCAGTTTTACACTTTTCTCTAGAATGTATACATTTGTACAAATATGGCAGAATAAAATAAGCCAAAATATTAACATGACTATTTGGCTACAAACCTTCTTCATCTCCCTGACATCTTATAAACAAACTGTCTTCTTATAAAGCTCTGTCTTTTCATACCACAGTATTTCTTTTGCATGGGCCTGGGTGTTCCTCTGAAACCTAGCTTGAAATTCCCTCATTCTTGTTGATTGTTTTTGCTCTCTCCTCTTTCCTCTTCCATACATGAAATATTTTCTTTTTCTAGAATGCTTTTAGTTTTTGATGTTGCCTCCCCCATATCCCGTTTGAGATATGCACATGTTTCTGAGTGATGGTAGGACTTGACTTGGGTTTCCAAAGCTATGACAGAGATGTTGTCACAGAATGAAATATCCCTTGAAATCAGCTCCATGAGTTCATGACTCCATGTGACCACTGTTGGCAATCTCCTAAAAGTGCACAAGGGAAAGGGATAGCATTCTATGAAAAAGAATCAAAATAGGAACCTAATTAGAAATTATTCCTGGATTGTGATAGGGTTGTTATTACAGTTTTATGGCAAAGCAAGGATGAGGAGTGTTTTTTCATATTGACATCCAAAAGGAAAGGCAGTTATACGTTGAGGCTGGAGTCCTTGACCCAGCAAACATTTTTACAAGAGTCATCCTATGCCAGGCAATATTGAGAAGGAGGAATTATGAAACATCAAAGTGTTCATGAGACACTAGGCTTCTGCAACCGTGGTAACCACAATAAACATGTTCTGACTACTACCTTAATATACTCTAAAGATCCAAGCTACTGCAGTTACAATTTGTTTTAAGGAAAAAATCAAAATGCATAATTAATTCTGATTGTTTTTATACCAACACATGTAAATGGCTAGTACACTCATATTCCTCAAGAATCTCACACAGAAATCTGCATGCAATAGAAACTTAATAAACACTTGTTAAACCAAATATCTGTAACTCCCATCATTATTTCAAACCATAGAAACAAACCTTGGTATGATATAGATTTTCTTTAAATCATGTTAAGTATTTATAATTACTTCACTTTTGCTTTTCAAAATGGACTTTGTATTGATCTTGTGTTTGTGTCCTCTGCCTGACAGGGAAGTCCTGCATCTGTCTTCAGTATGCCCTGGAAATCTCATGTGGAACACTGGCTCTGTTTTGCTCCCTGAAATTTCATCAGCTGTGGTGGTCCTGTCCCATAGCTCTCATAGGTTGGTAGGTAAAACTCAGTCACGGAATCCTTTCACCCTGCCCTAGGCCCATGCTGGTCTGTTAGTACTCTTGGTGCATTTTAGTCCCTTGCCACAGTTTTGTGTATGCCACATAAATGTCATGGGCAGGAGAGACTTTGTGACTGCCCCAGTTTCTAGGACCCACCTATAGTGGTATATTTGCCTCAATCTATCAGTGCTGGGCAAGACCACATAGCCTCTCTGTGCAGCCTGAGGCCTGCTTTTAACCTACTCAGAATTTATGCAACCTGTCCCAATGTCATCTGGATCTCTAAATTTCTTCTTATAGATTTATAAAATCATCTCTTTTTTTCAAAACTAAAGAAAATAGGTAGAAGAAAAATCAAAAGCATAGAAAGTGACTCCTCACTCTGCCATATTCCTTTGGTTTATAGGTCAAGAAGGCCCTAGATGACGCTTTTTGTGTCTTTTAAAATCATACAACCCTTCTTTCTTAGGTATAAAAAGATTTGAGTTGGCAATTATACATCAACAAGATACATTGCATCTGAACATGCTTTTTATATAATACGTATTTTATTTATTTTGGGGAAAATGGCTTTAAATCATATTTTGCTAGAAGATAATTTCATTTGCAATGCCAGAAACTTAACACCAAATATTTATATCTCTATTACTTCTTGTTTTAATCATACCCTCCACATAACTTTGTGGCAGCTGAATTACTCAGGCAGGTGGAAGGAATGTCATGGAAAATAACATGCGAGGGAGAGAAACTTGTACGTACTTTAAAAAATAGTATCACATTGGGATAGTGACTCACCTTCCTGTGAGTGCTTTTGGAGATGCTGGTGACATCCTAAATGCCCCTAGTTCTCATGGGTGAGGACTCTGATGGTTATCGGGGGTGCAGATCCAGAGGCCTTTGTTCTATTCTTTCCTGAGGCCTGGGATTTGGTGAGTAGGGCAATTCTTTGTAACTCTGGGTCACACCTTGGACTGCCAACATGGTATGTGGTAAGGATTCATCTTGGCTAGCCTATACCTCATTCTACCAAAGAAATCAGTAACAAGGACAAAATTGTCACTGAAAGACACAAAAATGTGACAGATACCTAATTATGTTTTTTCCTTTAGCTACATGTGATCCAAGACTGATGTCCTCTTCTGCTTTTCCTTTCCCTTCCATCTCTTTGATTACCAACAGACACCAAGCCCCCTGTAAATGTGTAGAATGACCTTAGAGCCAAGATAATTTTCTTCATAAATTCTGTTATAGTGGATTAATATTAGATATAGAAGAATAATTTATATGTGTAGAGGGTTTTTTTTGCTATATAAAACTATGTCCAGAATTTGAAATTCATCAATTTCCACCCTTAACAAAGAAAACAAAAGCATATGGACACCAAGAAGAGCTTAGGCAATATGAGAATGCAATTAAAATAGGAATTTAATGGGTACACTTATCAAACAAAATTTAATCTTTAACTATGTTTAAACTTGTAGACTAGTGTGGACTTCTAATATTGACCCCAGAGGTGAATACAGAACACTCTTATAAGTGCTGAATGTGATATGAACTACTTTGAAAGAATAAATTAGGTATGTATCAATAAATATGCTTAAGAATTGTGTAAATATTTTCCAGGTATAAGAAAATGATTCTTAAGTTTTAAGAATATTCAGAACCAGGTATATGATCTTTTCTTTCTCCACCATTTATTATTTCTATCACTACAACCGTGGACACAGAGAAATGATTTATAAATGAAAAGGAAATAAAAGCTGAGAAAGTATAGATTTGTTATTATTCTGTCCCTTTTCTCCTCCTATCTCTTTCTTTCCAATTTGCACAGGCACACAAGCATCCATACTTAAATTTGAATAACAAATATATCAAAATTTAATCATAATCTGAATAATGAATGTGTATATGATCTCAATTTTCCCTAATACATTGCTATTCTCTTTCCATTAATTTCTGCATTTTTTAAGTTATGCAGAAATGAAAAATAAAGAAAAGATTATTGTATCATTTACAGGCAATAATATTAGGAAAAATAACAAGTACAAATATTAACAACAGTTTAAAGACATTAAATATTTAGTTATATTGAAACTAGTTTCAGCTTTCAATAATAAGTGTTTGAATACCATTTAAAAGACTAGTAAGAAATTATGCAAATAAAAATAATAGTGTGGACAGATAATCTCCCTAAAGACAAAGGACATGAAAACAAAATGGTTCAGGTTTAACTTATATTCACAAGTGAATTAAGACTATTTTTCTCTGTTTTTCTATTAATTTGGGGTAAGAGATTGAAACATTAGGAAATACAATAATATCTGGCTGATGTTGAAGGGAAAATATGTGAAGAATAAGAAATATAAATGCAAAAAATATAATTTATGTTATAAATGTACAAGTTTATGGATATAAACCCACATGATGTTCTTCTTTGCATCTTAGACCATTATAAGATTAGAAGTTCTACTCTGATTTTATATATGAAGCAGTAGGAAAAGTTAATATCAAATTTTTGATGTCAAAAGCAGAAATGTCATAGATAAATAATAAATCCTGCATACTCTTCTGAAACAAAGAAGGTGACCTTGGTCAAGGGATTGAAAAATATTGAAAGCATTTATGCTGTAATAAATAGAAATCATTCAAAATAGATGAGAACAATTCAAAGTGGTAAGATTAAAAAATGAATAAAACTTCATTTATAAAGCGTCTGTTGTATGTACATTAATGCATTATGACTAAAAACAAATACAATTATTTTTATAAAGTATTTAGAAAGAAAATATCATGTGATTACTTAAAAGATAAACACATGCAAATTTTAAAATGAATATCCAGCATGGGGAATAAAAGAAGATTTGTCAGTTTTAACAAAGGATATAGTGAGTAAAAGTAGATTTCATCTCTTATTAGTTTTTATGATTTTGTAGAACTATGAGATTTGGTTACATGATCATAGTTAAATTAGAAAGGGACAGTGCTTGAATGAAATATGATCTTTGATCAGGGATATGAAATAAATGGAATGATAGAGCTGAATTGGCATGCTATGCTCATTGAATATTTGGTTACCAACTAAAACATTTTAAAATAACTACTACTATTTGTTGTGGCAATTCAAAAGACACAAAATGGAATAACATAGTGTATTAGTCAGGGCTCTCTAGAGGAACAGAATCAACAGGAAGTATGATTATTAAAAGGGAATTTATTAGATTGGCTGACATGACCAGAAGCTGGATAGTCCACAATGTCCATCTGTAGGCTGGAGAGCTGGAAGAACCAGTAGCTGCACAGTCCAAGAGGTGGAAGCTCCAGAGCAAGAGGGATCCACAGTGCTATCTTAGTCTGAGACCAAGGCTTCTGGAAATTCCCTGGAGAATCACCAGCAGAGTTGGCTTTGGAAGCACGAAGAATTGAGAGTCCAATATCCTCAGATGATTGAAGCATCAATCAATAACCCATTCAAGAAGAGTCCAGCTTGAAACCAGTATCCTATTGGGTAGTGCTGCCCATGCTTAAGGAGGGGATCCAGTTTAGTATCCCATATTCAATCATTCCTAGACACACCCTCATTGACACACTCAGAAGTCTCTTAATCATTGGCATTTCTTAATCCAATCAAGTTGACAATTCAAATTAACCATTGCACATAGTAAAGAGTCAAATGTAAATATTGAAAAGAAAAATATAAGAAAAAAAAGAAAACATTGAAAAAATGTTTGTCCTGTATCATGTTTCTTACAACTGAAATATGGAGGTCCAAGTGACTCCTAAGGGGTGACTCTCACAGAACCTGAAGGATGGAGTTCTGCAGGGAACAGACACATGGGGGATGTCTCATGTGTCCCACATCTTGCATGATTGCTTCTGAAATCACTAAACTGAGCTTGACATGAAGATTGATCTTCAAGTAACTAGTTGGATTAAAATTAGTTGGATGAGTATTTGAGATTTGGATAATTTGGAGGAGGTTCTTTGAAGAGAAAACCATTGCACTGGCAAGAATAATAAGGCAAAAAAAGACTTCAGTTAAAATAAGTAAATGAAGGTAGATTGATCAATACACCAATTTAATATTAATAAATCAGTTGTATATCTATTAAAGATTGACAAAGCATGTTTGGCTAAATACTTATCAAATATAGATTGATCTATTGATAAATATGGATCAATTAACAGTTGATTTATTTCCTTGTGAATTAAATATTTGTTAGCCAGTTTTACAACACTGTAACAAAATACCTAAGCTAATTATTTTATAAATATAAAATATTTATTTTGGATTAAGTTTCAGAGGTTCTGGTACATACCTGATACACACCCTGGTACATACCCTGTTACTTTGTGGTGAAGCAGCAAGCATATGATGGCTGGACAGCATGATGGAGAAAAACCCCTCACTGATGGACGGGAAGTTAAATGAGAATTTGGAAGGGGCCAGGGTCCCTCCATCCCCTTCCAGGACACACCCCTAAAACCTAAAGTCCTCCTCTAACCCCACCTCAAAAACCACCTGACAAGAGCACCACATTGGATAACAAACCTTTAATATGTGAACTTGTAAGGAATATTTAAAATTCAAGACAAGGCAGCATTCTTTTTTTTTCCTTCTTTGACTCAGAAGGGATGGGGTTTCAACAGGTATTGCCTGGGTGGTGTCTTACTGGATTTAATATCACCTTCATCATGGCTGTATATGACATAAATATAGTTCCAAAGCTCTCATGTACTTCTTTTATAGAGAATGTAAAATTTACAGGACACAAAAAAATATTCTTGTGGAGCTCCAGCTACCAAACTTAGAATCAATCTCATCTTCAGCCCCCAGAGTTGTGAACTGAGACAAAATTGTCATTCCAAAACACGGTGCCTAATGCTTCCATAGGATTATATTAAAAATACAACATCAGAATGGAGAGTAGGTCAGAAAAAAATCCTAGTTTCTGCTTCATTAGAATTACATTTAACACCATATGATATAATGTAAAAATTTTAAACTCAACTAAAACTTTTCTTCCTGTAAAAGATTAATTTTGGTATGAGGTATTTCACATGCAAGGGATAATATCCAACTTTGCCTATGTCTTCTCTCTTGGAGAGAGATAGCAGAACAATATTGCCCACATACAAAATTTTGAGATTTACCACTGTGGTAATTCCTCTAAACATTTTAACACAGGCATATTTCTTTTCCTTTCAACATATTTTAAACATATTAATACCCGTTACTGTTAAAGACTGCAATTCTAGTTCCCCCGGATTAGTACACCAAAGGTAGACTGGATGTTGTTACATGGATTACAAACTATTTGGGGAGCTGAATTTTGAAACGAATTATTGTGTCTGCTGCCACTTGATATGGAAATACACAAGTCTAAGAAACCCATTTCATAAAAAATGAGTGCATCTTTCATATGTTATCAGCTAATATAGAGCCAACTTAAAATTCTGATGTGTCTTTCTATGAATCACATGAATTCATTCCTTCCTCCATTGTACTTATACTACTGACATGACCCTGAAGGAAAACTGAAATTAAAAAAAAAAAAAACAAGAAGCAGAGCTGCCTAGGTAGATTGTATTAAAATTTAAAGCTCTTACTTGACCAGCACATGCTTAACTCAAATCCTTACCTTTTAAAGTAATATGTGATTTCTCTGGCATCCTATATCTGAAAAGATAATATTTTAACTGTTTTGTCCTATTTGATTCTTTGCATTGATGTCAATTTAGGTAAATTTACTCCTTTTAATGAAAGAGCTACCTACTTTAAAACATATATAGTATAAATTATAGTCACCTACAAGAGCCAAAGTACCCCATGACCCATAGGATAAAACTTCTTACTCAGACTGCATGACTTTTTTACCACAACTAAAAAAGCCAGTTTCATAATTCAATGTGTGTCTGTGAAGTGCCAATTTTAAGATGCCTGGCATGCTCACAAAAGTCCAGAAGCTGAAACCATATGATTTGCCTTTATAAGAAGTCTCAATCAGTCCATATGTTCTCTTAAAATTTACTCCTCACATATTTTTCAAAGTCCAAGTCCAGTCTTTTCTAAAATAAAATATGCTTTCCCATACTGCAAGCTCCCAGTCCTTTCCCACTGTCCATCATGTTAAAGTCCAGAGATAATCAACAAGATATGTGTGCATGTGTGTACATATGCATGTGTGTGTGTATCAAAATCTACCTATCTACATATAGAAGTATGTATATATACTTTCACATAAATGTGGAAGATCAGCAAGTCCCAAACCTGATGGGGATAGGCTGGTAGACTGCAAACTCAGGGAAGCAGTACAGTTTGAATCCAAATTCAGAATGGCAATTATCAAGAATATAAACAATAAGTGTTAGCAAGTGTTTTAATCAGCTTTTTCCTACCTAAAGGACCGGACCAGCACAATTATAGAGGAGGAAGAGTTTATTTGAGGGCTCACGTTTTCAGCAGTCTTAGTCCATAGAAAGCTGGCTCCATTCCTCAGGGCTTGAACATCATGGTAGGAGAAAGTGGCAGAGGCAAGCACTTCACATCACAATAATCAGAAACCAGAAAGAGACTTCACTGTCCAAATACAAATATATACCCCATAGCCACACCGCAATTTCCACCTCCTCCAGTCATACCCTACCACTTCAATTAATCCCATCAGGGATGAATTCACTGATTGGGTTAAGACTCTTACAACCCGATCATTTCTTCTCTGAAAATTCCTGCATTGTCTCACATGTGAGCTTTTGGGGGACACTTCATATCCAAACCATAACAACAAGGATGTGAGAAAAAAGGTACATGGATACATTTTTGGTGGGATTGCAAATTAGTGTGATCACTCTGAAAAGCAGTATGAAGATTTCTCAGAAAATTGGAATGGAACCACCATATGATCCCACTACCCCACTCTTCTATATATGTCTAAAATATCTAAAATCAGCATACTATTTATAGGGACACAGCCATGTTAATATTTATAGCTACAGAATTCAAAATAGCCAACCTATGGAACCAACCAAGGTGTTCTTCAATACATTAACATATAAAGAAAATGTGATATATATACACAAAGAGCCTTAAAGAAGAATAAAATTATGGCATTTGCTGAGAAATGGATGGAACTGGAGGCTAACATGCTAAGTGAAATTACCCAGCCTCAAAAATAAAAAGTTCAAATATATTCTCTGATTTGCAGAAGCTTGTCCAAAATGGTGTGGTGGAAGGGGAGAAAGGGAAAACAGAAATTCCATCAATATTTAAGAAAGATCAATGAACAAGGTGAAGTGGACTGAGGGGGAGGAAGAAGGGTTGCATAAGGAAAGAACAGTGGAATGAATCTGACTTAGCTTTCTTTCATGTGTGTGTGTGTGTATCACAGTGAATCTCACCATCATGTATATACATGACACTAACTATAAAAAATAAATTAAAATTAAAACTAACAGTAAATAGCAGAAAGATTAGAGTAGAGGAAAGGGAACAGAGGGAGAGAGAGAGGAATACTGGAAACTGAATTAGCAAAATATGTCCCATGCCTTCATAGATAGGTCATAATATTATGAATAATTTTATGAATCATAATATTATGTATAAATAAAAAGGACCAATAATAAAGTAAAAAAAAAGATTTCATTCTGAGCTAAGCATTACAAACATAATAGGAAAGACAACTGCATTGGAGAGTTACTTAAGTGGGATTCAAGAAAAAAATTGGCCAGAGGTGGTATTGAAACTATGTTATGAATGACAGAAAGAAGTCAGTCATGGCAAAAAACCAGAAATCTGAATGACATTATTAACTCTCTCCTTATGATACACCATGTACCCATTCTTTATCTAAAACTGGTTATTATTCTTGATACCACCCCAAATAATCAGCTTCTCTTTCCTCTGTTATTCATTTGATTTATGCAATCTACTTACTGTGTAATTGCATATGATTCAGTGTGCTGCTGCCCGACAGAATCAGTGAATTGAGAGGCAGATTGAGGGAAAGTCTAGTAGCAATGAGCTGGTATTGTTGGGAGATGGTTGGCTTTCACCTTTCAATGACCATCTTCCCTTTTCCCTAAGAGAGAATCTTTTATATGACTATCCAAGGGAATATATTAGTGTTCCAGACAGGTGAGCACATCAGTTGTCCAGCATTTGGAAAGTAGCCATTCCTGGAAAGTAAGCTGTGTGTATCTTATTCTCATAGGTCAGTGAGAGTTTCAATCCAATGGATCTAAAGAAGAAAAATGATCAAAGTAACTGAGGTGATTAAAGTGACTTGTGTCTGGTTTGTTGTGGTCAATGTTTCTGAGAGGCACCCTTCTAGGTGAGATCTTCTCCAGTAACTTTGAACTAGGCAGTGCTGGGAAGGGAGGGTTTGGTGCATTCCTCGCTAACTTTGGTTTGCAATTAGTCTATAAAAGAGACTGCCATGGGCAGCTAATTCTCAAGAGATACAGTTGGCAAGAACAACAACAAAAAAAAAATTCTGAGAATTGAGTCTCAACAAACAGTGTCAAACTGGTTTATTTGAACTCTCTACTGGAGTCTTTTCTCCTTCCATTAATTCTCTGTACTTTGCCAGAAAGATCTCCTCTTGATGTATATATGACCCAGTGACTTCTCTAGTTAATATCCTTCATTTAGTTTTAATTTGGGAATCACTATTTCCCCCCAAACAAAAATGTCATTCAAGACAATCCTCATAGAAATAGAAATAGCAATCATGAAATTCATATGGAAGAAAAAAAAGACCCAGAACAGCCAAAACAATCCAGGGCAAGCAGAATGATGCAGGAGGTATCACAATACCAGACCTTAAACTCTACTATAGTTACAAAAACAGCATGGTATTGGCACCAAGATAGAGAGATAGACTAATGGTACAGAATAGAAGACACAGAGACAAACCCACGTAAGTACAGTTATATCATACTAGACAAAGGTGCCAAAAACATACAGAGGAGAAAAGATAGCCTCTTTAACAAATGATGCTGGCAAAACTGGAAATCCATATGCAATAAAATGAAATTAAACCCCTATCTCTCACCCTGTACAAAACTCGACTCAAAATGGATCAAGGATCTAGGAATTCAACCTGACACTCTTCGCCAAATAGAAGAAATAGTAGGTCCAAATCTTCTTCATATTGGCTTAGGACCAAACTTTCTCAACATGACCACCAGAGCACAAGAAATAAAAGGAAGAATCAATAAATGGGACGGGTTCAAACTAAAACGCTTTTTCTCAGCAAAAGAAACAATCAAGAATGTGAAAAGAGAGCCTACAGAGTGGGAAAAAATCTTTTCCACACACACTTCAGACAGAGCACTGATCTCCAAAATTTATAAAGAACTTACAAAAACTTACACCAAAAATGCAAAGAACCCAATCAATAAGTGGGCTAAGGAACTGGGCAGACACTTCACAGAAGATAATATACTGGTGATCAACAAATATATGAAAATGTGCTCATCATTTCTAGTAATTAGAGAAATGCAAATTAAAACCACTCTAAGATTTCATCTAACTCCAATTAGAATGAATATTATCAGGAATATAAGCAATAATAAGTGTTGGCGTGGATATGGGGGAAAAAGGCACTCTAGTACATTGCTGGTGGAGTTGCAAATTGGTGTAGCCATTCTGGAAAGCAGTATGGAGATTCCTTAAAAAACTTGAAATGGAACCACCATTTGACCCAGCTATCCCACTCCTCGGTTTATATCCAAAGGTCTTAAAATCAGCAAAGTATAGGGATACAGCTACATCTATGTTCATAGCTGCTCAATTCACAATAGCTAGATTGTGGAACCAACCTAAATGCCCTTCAATTGAAGAATGGATAAAGAAACTGTGTTATATATATATACACAATGGAATATTACTCAGCCATGAAAATGGGTGGTAAATGGGTGAAGTTGGAGAATATCATGCTAAGTGAAATAAGGCAAGCCCATAAAACCAAAGGCTGAATGTTTTCTCTGATCAGTGGATGCTGATACATAATGGGGGGGGGGGGAGTTGTGGAGGGGATAAGAAAAGAATGGAGGAAGTATGGATGGTGTAGAGGAAAATGGGATGGGAGGGGATGGGGGAAGGAAAAATAGTAGACTGAGACAGACAGTATCACCCTATGTATATGTAAGATTATGTGAATCATGTGAATCTACATTGTGAAAAAAATATATTTTCCCTGCTGTATAATTATATCAAAATGGGTTCTTCTGCCATGTATAATTAAAAAGAACCAATAAAACAAAAGAAAAAAAATGTCATTCAAGGCCCCAATACATTTCTAATTACATCCTCATCTTTTCTAATTCCACACCACTATTTCTGAACAATCTCAAATAAATTAGTAAAGTCACCTTATCAATTTTGCCTCCTTGATGTTTCACATAGTCTTCCCATGGATTAGCTAACTATTGTTCAAAACAATCAGATGCTAACTTAAATGTCACACCTTTTTCCATTATATAGAAACATCCGTTGTTGATTCTTCTACTTATTTGTAGGTTCTTCAAGCTTTAGGAATTATTTCTATTCAACATTATCTACTCCATATGTAACACATAACTAAAGAAAAATGAGTACAAATAGTGTTTATTATTTATTTGATAGATCAAAAAGTTGTTTTAAGATTTTAAACTGAATTTCTTTACTCAAAGCTTCTATAGTAACACAAATTGAGGTCCTTATTATTTATCTTTGAATCTCCGATGCATAGCACAAAGTCATTTCTCAATACTTGCATTCTTATATTTGTATATATTCTTATCTATTCATATTTATATAAATGAATGAGCAAATATGTAAAATTATTTTAAGTTAAAAAGTAAAAAATCATACTGGATAGTTATTTAGGGCAGGAAGACGCAAGACACAATCTCAGTGCCTTATGGAACAGTACTATTCCAAGTGTGGTTGGACCAGTGCCATTACTTGGGGCTGGGCTTGGGATATTGCTCAGTTGGTAGAATGCTTGCCTCCCATGCACTAAAGCCCTGGGTTCAATCCCCAGCACCACAAAAAAATTTACCTGGGACTATTAGAATTATAAATTTTCAGGCCCATCCCAAACCCACTAAAACATCTCCCAGTGGAGCCTAGGAATCTGTTTTTACTTATACAGTGATGAAGAACGTGTTATATCACAGGTTACTAGAATAAATTCTCCAAAATGCCAATCTCCTAGGGATGGGGACAGAGAATTAACATTTCTAAAGTCTCAGGTGAGGTTAACAGTGCTGGTTTGCTGGTTTGGTAACACTTCAAGAAGCACTACCCTAGTCGGGCTTGGTCGTGCACTCCTGTAATCCCAGCAGCTTTGGAGGTTGAGGCAGGAGGACTGCAAGTTCAAAGTCAACCTCATCAATTTAGGGAGACCCTAAGCAACTTAGCAAGACCCTGTCTTAAAATAAAAATGAAATTAAAATAAAACAAAAAGGGCTAGGAATGTCGTTCAGTGGTTGAGTGTGCCCCTGGATTAAAAAACAAAAACAAAAACAAAACAAAGAAAACTGCTGTAAAGTGGTGTTTAGCAAAGTG
Source organism: Glaucomys volans (assembly GCA_020662805.1). NCBI lineage: Eukaryota > Metazoa > Chordata > Mammalia > Rodentia > Sciuridae > Glaucomys > Glaucomys volans. The sequence goes on along the minus strand of JAJEJO010002814.1, from coordinate 206,771 downwards.
CTATAGGCCAAAATTGGCTAGCCATCTGTGTTTCTACCGTTTTTTTTTTAACCTAAACACATCTATTCTTTTCAATTCTGTTTATGGGTGCTTCATGCTGTATAATGGTAGAGTTGAATGGTTGTGACAGAGACCACATAGGGAACAAAGAAAAATATTTACTGTCTTTTTAAAGAAAGTTTGTCAAACCCTGTTAAAAATCACATTTTTTGGACAATTTAGTTCATCTTGAATGAACTACATAAGTTTCGATGAGTGTTTATTTTAGGAGAAAATGACAGATCAATTACAGTAATTATAATTTAATGAGATTTTTTATAACATTTACTTTTTGACATAAACCTTTCTGAAGCAATTTTCCATCAAATATCAGAGGTCAGCAACAGTCTACTCCACACTGCAAGCCATCAAACCTCACTCTTCAAATGAATGAGAACTGAACAGCTCAATTCATAGAAAAGCTTCAAAAATACTTTTTCTTAGTTTACTGAAAGAACACTTAAATTAAAATTAAATTGTATAAACATACCATAAAGTAATAGAATGTTAAAATGGGACTCATTTAAATGAATAAATGTGAAAGCAGTAGAAGAGTTTAAATAAAATTGTTTAAAAGACATATTTTCATATTCTTATCCAGAAAGAAATAATTTTTTTTAAAATGTCACAAAAACATAACAAAATAAGCTCTTTAATGATTTTCAAAGTACCTAATGTGAGAATTAGGAAGTCTAGAGGTCAATTTTCAGAACACAGTATATTGCCTTAAATGTAAAATCACTGGCTATGTAAGAAAAGCAGCCAGAGGGAAAATGGAGCAGAATGGAAAGTTACAAGCAGTTAACTCACACAATAGCACCATAGCCTATGGATGTTGTAGTTCATGCACCTGAGCAGCCCCCCTTGACAAACAAGAGGTAGGGGTTGGCCTGAAACTTAAGAAGTCAGAACTGTGTACATGCCAAAATGTACTCACCCCAAAAAGCTTTCCCACCAGAAAAGAACACAGGGAGGTGGAAACAATTAAAGGTGCATTTCTTTAATACAAAAAAGGCAGTGAAACCTGGGCAACTTCTGGAAAGATTGTCCACCCCATAGTATTCAGTCAAAGAGGAACTGAGGGAGAGACCCTGTGCACTAGGGGGATCAAAGAGGAATTATTACCTTTCTGGAATGTTCTTGCCCCTCAGACACCTGATACCACAATACTGGCAGTCGAAGTCTCACTTCCCCTCTACCTTGTGTTCAGCAGTCCATTCTTCGTTTTTGGGAATGTTAGACACCCCCAAAATGATTCTCCACAGCCCTCAGGAGAAAAAGTCAGCCCCACCCAAGTCCCCTCCCTATAGCCCGCCCCAATCCAAAATCCCCTCCCTATAACCCACCCCAATCCTAAATCCCCTCCCTATAGCCCACCCCAACCCCTTCCCCTCCCTATAGCCCCACCCTAATCCCTTCCCACCCCCTATAAAAGTTGGCAACAAAAGAACTGGCCGGTGTTTTCCCAGCACCCGACTTTTAGGTGTGTGGGGGTTCGTTGGTGGCCAGCTAAAATAAAAGGCATCTTTTGGTTTTACATGATTGGCTTGGATGATTTTATTTTCTTTGGGTACAACAGGAAGTTCGGCATATTGCTCACACTAAAGTATAAATTGTGCTCACTGGAGCCATAGAAGTACATTAAAATGCTAACATTATTAAAGTGTCTTTTTATTATAACAAAACAAAAGCACATTAATTTCCTGACTTTTCAAATGATACCATAGAGAAAGTATCTCTTTAGAAAAAACACATTTAGTAGGTTTATCAAGTCTTGTATAAATGAATAAATGTTTTAAGGAACAACGATATTTTGTTTCATTTGTGTTAAATATTTAACACAGTTCCTAGAAAAAGCTCTTGTTTATCACTGAAATTCCCTCATGATTCTAAGTCATATCTAGTAGGTTTACAAAAGTATAGTGGTTTCAGTGTAAACTAACTGTCATCCTTTATATATACATATATATGTATGCGCAGATATAAAGTGAATAGTCATAGATATAAAGTGAATGATTAGTTTGGAAATTTTTCTGGCTTGAAACATTTACAAAAAAGGGCAAACCAATTTATTAGGAAGTTATATTTCTATCCATACAGAAGTTAAATTATTGCTACTCCAGAGATATTTTCTTGTAGTCCATGTAGTAAATAATGAATAAATGGAAAAGTGTATATACATATATATCTCTCACACATTGTATATATCTCACACATTATATACATACATATATATCTTACTGTATAATATTACATTTTTTTATAATTATACTATAGTTGCTATTAAATAAGAAAAAAACATGGGTAGTTATTTGACCCAGTTAGTTCCCATCTTAAATAAAGAGTGTTTTTTTTTTTTAAATACTGTGGTGCTGGGGATTAAACCCAGGGCCTTGTATTTGCAAGGCAAGCACTCTACCAACTGAGCTACATCCCCAGCCCAAGAGTATATTGTTTTAGAAAATCTCCATAGCAATATTTTAAGGCATCTTTATTAGGAGATAAGGGGAGAAAGGCCAGGGTCCCCATATTGTAAAGAGCTTCAGAATCTCAGTATTTTAAGTAGAAAATACCCCCCCAAAACTTCAAAACTCCTAACTGTTGTACCTGTGGTTACATATTTGAAATATATATATTTGTTTAATATGTGTTAAGTAAAAATTACAATGATGAAGTTCAAAATAAATGTGCATAGTATAAAATATATTTGAAGTATTTTAATTAAATAGGACATGATAACCCATGTTTGCTAATACTATAAAATAAATTGTTTTAATCAAGCAGTATGCAATAACCCCTATTAATAATGTATGTCTTTTTAAATGTGTTTGTATATATTCCGTAGTAATGGTTCAATATTTGAGTATATATTGCTCCTAAAATACAAATAAATATTTAATTTCATTGAGTGTTAAATATTTGGAAGTTATTTGAATGATATTTATTTTTAAATGTGAAAAGGAAGAAAATTCTTAGCTGTGGCCAAGAGTATTCACATTAAATTTTTAATAGACACTGATTTTTTTCCCTTTAATAATCTTGCACTAATTTATACTCCCACAGTGTAAGAATATATTTGTTGCTGGTGTTATCAGTTTACTTAGTATTTGCAACCATTGAAAAAATTAGTTCTAAGTTTATGTCTCTATCAATAAATTATCTGTGAACTTAAAATTAACTTTCTTCATTTCATCTATATATCTTTGAACCATTTTCTTTAAATGTTTCTTTTTACCTCAATTTCTCATTTATACAAGCTCATATATTATCCACCATAATTCTTCTTAAAGCTGTAACAAAACTTCCCTGATTTTGCCATGTAGAATTGAAGCCAGAATTGGATAGGCAGTTAGTGTAGAAATAAAGAAATCGGGTCAATTGAGAAAATGGAGGACATGAAAGTCATCTGCATCTGAAAGTTGGAGGCTGCCCTTGAGAATGGAATGTCAGAGCTCTCCAGAGCCCTTTGATTACCAAATTTACCTGCCCTTATCAAGGAGGATAGGCAAAGAGTTGCTAATTAACACCCCCTGGGACATTGCCTATTATCTCTTTGGCCATTCCCCTGCCCATCTGCTTCTCAGCTTTTGCATCTCACCTGCAAAACTGAGCCTAGACAGGAAGGAAAGAAATGAGGGGAAAGGGAACAGGAGAATAAAACTTATAAAAAGGACAGGATTTACTCATCACACAGATTCTGCCTTTGGGTTCCCTTCTTCCACCTGGGAAAAGTCTGCTTTTACTTTCTTCAATAAAACTTTCTCCTCTACACTTGCCTCGGTGTGCTTCTCCAGAGTTATACTTCAACCCCTGAGGAGGCAGGACTCAGCACTGGTAAAAAAGGGTATCAGAATTGTAAAAATTGTTTTGCATATGCCTTTTATTGCAACTTCTAATAATCTATCTAAAACTTCATTATGTTATTTTTATATATAGAATTAATGTTGAGTCGCCTTTCTTGAATATCACTGACATTTGCTTCCATGGAGAACTATCTTTGCTAATATATTACCCAAACACTCTTGACAAGTCAAAATGTAAGAAAGGTGTGGACTACACAACATGATTTCATTGGATAATTTTGAAAAATTAGTAAATTTATCAAAAAAAAAAATATACATACCCCCCCCCCCCCCCGGGGCTGGGACTCGCTTCCCGTACCTTGATGCTTGGGCAGGCACTCTACCAACTGAGCTATATCCCCAGCCCTAGAATACATACCTTTGGTAAGGAAATTGCAGCATGAAAATTTCAAACCTAGATGCTACTCTTGAGAATTCTTTTCATATTTAGTAGTTTAAATGGTATCAGGACTTAGTTTTAAGATTAGTTTCATTTGTGGAATCTTGAACTTTCCTCAGAGATGCCAAGGTAGACATCATTTCCAAAGTCTGAGAGTTTGGGTCTCTGTATTGTTTTGAAATCTCTTACTAAACAAACAGCACTTTCCAGTGGTTCCTTATTTTTATTGCCAGTTTGCATACCCCTCCTACCCAGCACCCACCCAGAAGTCCACTCGTGTCCCATTAGTCAGCCATATCTCTTCTGGCTTCTATGAAGTATCTTTTCTCAGTCAGTTGCAGGCTCTCTCCACAATCATAGTCAAGAATAACTTAACTATATTTCTGATATATCCAATTTGAAGTATGTCTATTGTGACTGCTTTGTGATTATACCTTTCCAAATTTTAAAGATGTTTCATTGAAATTGTTGTACCCAAAGAAAATAAAATCATCCAAGCCGATCATGTAAAGCCAAAAGAAGCCTTTATTTTAGCTGGCCAGCGACGACCTCCCTTACTCCTAAAAGTGAGGTTCCGGGGGATCGCGAGTTAATTGTGTCATTGCCAACTTTTATAGGGCTCGGGATGGGATTAGGGCAGGGCTATAGGGTGCGGGAGTGTTGAGGGTTGGTCTGTAGGGAGAGAGGATTAGGGTGGGGCTGACTTTCTCCTGGTGGCACTGGAGAATATTTCTGGGAAGTATAACAAAGTAAAACCATGTGTATATAAATTCAGATACTACATTTTTATAGATTCCTTTATAGATCCCATTCACATATTAATTTTATGTAGTTTGATTTATATTTATGAATACAAAAATTAAGAACCCTGTATTTTAGGAAGTTATTAGTGTAATAGTATTTGTCACTCTCAGGTGCTCAGGTTCTCATTAGTTACGTGAACTTGAAGGTTATTAAATTGTGGAAGATCAGAAATTTAAAAGAGGTAGAAATGTAATTTGCTTTACAATATAATGTATTATACATGGCAGTATTTATGAGAAAAATGACTACATCTCTAAACAGGAATCATCCTTTCTATTCATAATGCACTCTGATAATTTCTCTTCCTTAATGTTTTGGATTGTCACTCACTAAGTTTTTTTTTTATAATAAACACTACAGTGGATATATCACTTAACATTGTCTGCAAGTAGCAGAATATTTAATACTATCAAACTTTCCAGAAACAGTATTATAACAATTAAAACTGTACACAGATATTATTTCATATAAACGCTATTCCAGAGCATATACATTCAGTAGGTAATTTGGAATGTTAGGAAAACTGGGTATTTTGTATCCTTTTGCCATTTTCAGCATGTATGCCTTTGACTACATCTTTACATCTAATGGTTGTAAGTGTGCAAGTTCCAGGAATCCCAGCCTCATGCAATTGTTTGGAAAATTGGAAATGTCTTGTTTTTTTCTGTAAACGTACAGTTTTATTAGGGAAGATACATTTCCCCAAGATATTTCTACAGCAATTTCTATTTCTTCTCTATCATACTTCCAGACCTAAAATAATCACTGGCAAGAAAAAATCCAGGATAACCAAGATCAATGTAGAATAAGGCAGCAGAAGGACCAATTTTCCTTAGTACCTTACTATTTAGTTGTGAATAAGTCTTGGTTTCAGTAACAAGTATGAAAGTACAGAAAGGCTGCTTATTGAACAAGGTGGAGAACAGTAGCCATGCTCCACACAGGTCTCCTTAATGCTAAGTGCAAGTGCTCTGTTCCACTGACCCAGAAGCCTAGCCTTCCACACATCTTGGCCAAAGCACCAAATGTGTCACTAATGTTTATGAATGAACCCTCTAGAACAGCCTAGCTGCCACAAATACTATCAAGTAACATATTTCAGTGAGCCATGGAGCAGAAAAATCAACCAGCTGAGTTTGGCCTGAATACTTGACCAACATAGCCATGAAATACCATAAAATTGTTGTTTTTACCCACCAGGCATTCATAGAAATAGAGATTACATAGAAATAGATAACTGGAACATCTAATTTATTGATATTAGTGCACCCCTTGGCTTGGTGTGCTTTCCCTTCAATCAGTCAACATCTAGGCTTCTGTTTCTGGTTCTGCTAATTAATTAGCCTTGAGGGTAATTAAATCTCTCCTTACCTAAGAGAATGACTTCAGTGCCTGGAATTCACATTACCTCCTAAATAAGCCCCTTTATCCAAAGACTGATAGAAGTGAAATTATGAGTCACAGTCACCTTACCAGAGATGAGACTTAATTTACATTCCACTGTTCTTCCGATGGATCAGACTGATATTATTAATTATGGAAAGCATCATGCTCCTGCAAATATTTCTATTTTGAAGCCTTGATCCCTAATATGACTGTATTGGAAATAGAACCTTTAATGGCACATGTTTTGCTGTTACAATTCTTGTGAACCTATTATTATAATTATGATTGATGTTTTGATAGCATTTACTCCATTTTGAGCTGCTTCCTGTAACATGGGCTATAACTGAACTAATTGGCAGAAAACCACCTTGACAACTGTGCACTGACATGCAAATGAGACAGTTGGTGTCTGTGAATTTTCTTTACAAGGTTGACATCTGGAAGCTGAGCTAGTACACCTTCTGGGACTGTATACACCAGGGCTCTCAGACTGTCACATGAGACATATCCTTCTGTGACTCTACCAGTTGTGGGTATTCACTTTGAAGTGGCAGTGGCTACTGTTGGTCCTGCCCAAGTGACCAGTACGTTGTTTCACTGATGACAACTTGATGACATTCCAGACCTGTTTGAGTGTTACTTTGAAGAGACTGGTCTCCTGAGCCATTTGGACAATTTCTTCCAAGGATTCACTGTGTTTGGTTTATTATTGGCATTCTGTCCTTGAGTGGTTTTCTTTTACTTATTTTTGCCTGTATTTTTATACATGCCTTTTTTTTTTTTTTTTTGCTAATTCTGCTTTTGTATACATTGCAATAAACTAGTTAATTCAGGAACTATCTTTATTTCTCTCGACTTGCTTTACTTTAGAGAATAAAGGTCCTGGAGCTGGGGGTGTTGTTCACTGGTAGAGCATATATCTAGCATATGCAGGGTCCTAAGTTTGTTCTGCAGCACCTGGGAAAGATAAAGGGACAAGGAGGGGGTGGGGCCTGCATCTCTTGGGGGAATATAATCCTTGAGGTTAAAATCATTGACAGGTGTCAGAGAATGGTACCACCTGTGTTGATTCAGTGTGAAAGCCCTCTAAAAAGAAAATTAAGGTTAAATGAAGTTATAAAGATAAGACCCTAATCCAATGAAACTGGTATCCTTATAAGAAGAAGAAACACCAGTGATGCATGTGCACAGACAAAAGTCCATATGAAAACTCAGAGAGATGGTAGCCACTGCAGAAACTTCATTAGATTCAAAATCTGTTGCAGATTTGATGTTGCAGTTACTTCTAGACTCTAAAACTGTGAGAAAATAAATTCCTGTTTTAAAGTCACATTCTGTGGAATTTTGTTATGGCAGCCCTAGTGAATAATACATAACCTTCTGTAGAACTTGGCCTGAAATCATGCTGTGTTTGGCTTTCACCCTTTCCTGCACTCCTTCCCTTCTTCTCTGACAAGTTTTAATAATAAATCACTTGCACTTGAATCCCAGCCTCAGTGTGTGCTTCTGAGGAACTCTATAACAATACACTTGGAATCATTCCTTGGGGAGCTGACTAAAACTCAACAGGTCAACAAGGACAGATGTTAGATCCTACTTCTCTTGATAAGGGAGCCAAAATTAGTTGTCTTACTAATCATAGGTTTGCCAGGGTGATGATATCTTTTATTTAGTTATGATTGCTGATGTATCTATACAGTGCTGCAAACTTGACTGCTGAGTGTTTTGTTACAGTGTAGTTAATTATTAATTTATCTAAATTTTTCTTTCTACTCCTTTAGGCAAAGCAGAACTATTTTCATAAAGCACTGATTATGGTAGTGCCCAATGATAATTTCAATAAAGTAGCTAACATTTATTTCAATGATTATGTTTCAGAGTGCTAAATACTTTCGATATTTTCAATTGTCCTTTAAATTAATCATACTAGAATATTATACCCACATTATGGTGGAGGCCCATCAAAACTGATTCACTGCCAAGCATGTTGGCACATGCCTGTAATCCCAGAAGCTCCGGAGGCTGAGCCTGGAGGATCATGAGTTCAAAGTCAGCCTCTGCAAAAGTGAGGCACTAAGTAACTCTGTGAGACACTGTCTCTAAATAAAAATACAAAATAGGAGTGAGGATGTGACTCAGTGGTGGAGTGTCCCTGAGTTCATTCTCTGGTACCAAAAGGAAACAAAAACTGATCCATTAATATGAAAGTGCTATGGACCTTGCTTTTTGATTTTCCTGAGACAACTGGTTCCCACTCACTTGCTCACTTGATTTTCCAGCCTCCATAGGGTGTACATTGATATCAACTCAAAAAATCTTCCTTGAGTTAAAGTTAGTCAGACACCTTGTTGTTCTTCTTTTTTCTACATTTTTATTGGTGCATTATAGTTGCACATTATGATGGGATTTGCTGTTATGTATTCATATATGCACACAATATAACAGTATAATTTGGTCAGTATTACTCCCCTGAAATTTCTCCCCCTTCCAACTTTACCCCCTGGTTATTTTCCTCTAAGAATCTCCATTTGATTTTCATTTGATCACCACCCCCAATCCTCTTGTTCCTTTTCCCTCTCTTCTACATATGAGAGAAAACATATAACCCTTGACCTTCTAAATATGACTTATTTTCCTTCACATAATGGTCTTTAGTTCCATCTATTTTCCTGCAAATAACATAATTTAATTATTACTTATGGCTGAATAAAACTCCCTTGTGTATATTTACCACATTTTCTTTACCCATTCCTCCATTGATGGACACCTAGGCTGGTTCCATAATTTTGTTATTGTAAATTATGCTGCTATAAAAGGGGTATATTTGTATCTCTGAAGTGTGATAATTTTAATTCTTCAGGATGAATACTAAGGAGTAGTATAGCTAGGTCATGTGACTTTAGTGCCTAGTCTTGTGAGGAGCCTCCATTCTGATTTCCATAGTGGTTGTACTAATTTACAGTCCTACTTACAGTGTAAAAGTGCTCCTTTTTCTCCACATTCTCTCCAGCATTTATTTGTATTATTGATGACTGCCATTCTGCTTGTTATAAGACAAAATCTCAGTGTAGTTTTGATTTGCTTTTTCCTCATTGCTAAGGATGGTGAACATGTTTTCATAAATTTGTTGGCCATTTGTCTTTCTTCTACTGAGAAGTATCTGTTTAATTCATTTGAAAATTATTAATTGGGCTAGTTGACTTTTTTGGTGTAAAGTTATTTTTCAGTTCTTTATACATTCTAGATATTAATCCTCTGTCAGAAGAGTAGTTAGTAAAGATTTTCTCCCATTCTATGGGTTCTCTTTTCACATTTCTACTTGTTTCCTTTGTTGTGCCAAAGCTTTTTAATTTGATGCTGCTCCATTTATAAACTCTTGGTATTATTCCTGAGCTTCAGAGGTCCTACTGAGAAAGTCACTACCTGTGCCTGTATGCTGGAATGTTGATCATATATTTTCTTCTAGGAATTGCATAGTTTATGTCCTAATTCCTAGGTCTTTGGTCCATTTTGAGTTGATTGTGTGTGTGTGTGTGTGTGTGTGTGTGTGTGTGCAGGGTGAGAGATAAGATTCTAGAAGGTTCTAGTTTCATTCTATAGATAACTAGTTTTGCCAGCACTTTTTGTTAAAAAGTCCGTCTTTTCTTCAAAGTATGTTTTTCACACCTTTGTCAAGGATCAGATGATTATAGATGTATAAGTTTATCTCTGTGTCTTCTATTCTATACCATTGGTCTATGTGTCTGTTTTTAGGCCAGTACCATGTAGATTTTGTTACTATAGCTCTGTAGTATAAGCTGAAGTCAGGTATTGTGATGCCTCCAGCATTGCTTTATTTTGGCCTAGAATTGTTTTGGCTATTCTGGGTTTTTTATTCTTCCAAATGAATGTTAGGACTACTTTTTTTTCTATTTCTGTGAAGAATGTCTTTGGTATTTTTAAGGGAATTACATTGAATCTGTATTTTGTTTTTGGTACTATAGCAATTTTCACAATACTAATTCTAACTTTTCATGAACATAGGAGGTCTTTCCATCTTCTGAGATCTTCAATTTCTTTCTTCAATGATCAATAGTTTTAATTATAGAGATCTTTCACCTCATTGGTTAGATTTATTTCTAGTTGTTTTTTTTTTTTGAGGCTATTATGAATGGGGTTGTTTTCCTGATTTCTTTCTGTGCAGATTCATTGTTGGTGTACAGAAAAGCTAGTGATTTTTATATGTTGATTTTGTAACTTGCCACTTTCTTTTGCTGTTCTAATTTACAAAGCACACAAAAAATATAAAGATTTCTGTCTGAAAAAAATCAGTTAATTGAGAGGAATTTCCTCCTTTCTATGTGTGCTTTTGGAATCAAACTCATTAATATTACCCATTTAAACATGGATCTCAGACATTTCACTTATATTACAAAGTGTGAATCGAAGTGCTAAAATTTCTACTTTCAGGTTTCAAATACCTAGCTAGAGCTAAGAATTTATAGAACACATGCTTAACATAAACAAGGCCCTGGGTTCAATCCCTAGCATGCATGCCTGCACACACATACACACGCACTCAACTTTAAATATAAGCCATTTTTTTAATAATGAGTATTAAAAAATTGAATAGTAGAGCAATTCCTTCTTTTCTTCAGTGGGTTCTTATGTTAAGTCATAACAACAGGACTTCTATATAAGGCATATGGTATATAATGTGTATACCTATGTAAGGTATACATAAGGTGCACATGCCACCATGAGTACTGCATTTGTTAACTCTTTCTAAGGGGTCTGTATTAAGGGGAACACTTCGTTAGTGTTTCCCCTTAGCCTGTTGGAAAACTGGTAAGACTTTAATTACCAATAAAGTTTTTAAAATTGAATCTAGTTCTTGATTTTGAAGTGACAATCTGATAGTAGTTGACCAAACGTGTCCGATTTATCATGAAACCAGCTGGGTAGCATTCATTCACCTTATAGAATGATTGATTGTCGGCTATGGGAATGTACATAGGGAAGATGTATGACACTTATTTCATGTGGTTGATGCTCAAACAGAGGTCATTTTCAGCTTTTTCTGATAGCCTTTTTGGTAAGGATAAGAATGAGGATAGACCAATTCTTTATCAATATTCTCTGGTGAAGGATGAAAGAGTCAATAGTCAGTTGAATTTAAGCTCCTTGTAACTGTTTGGGAGAATAATACTAGGTGGTCTCCTTCCTGAAGACAGTTCCAGGAATGATTCTGAGAAGTAATGAGCAAAAATATTCTTCTCTTCTTTGCATATTCCAAGGTCAAAATATGCCCTCCAATATAAGGGAATTGTTACTTTTCTTGTATTACCAAAAAGTTGGTGTGACTCTTTCCAGTAGCACTAACTTCACCTGCTTACAAACAGCTCTTTAATGTGTAGCAGTCATATGCAATAAAGATTAAGAACATTTTTATAAGACTAACAGAGAATACTTATGTCTCACAGTTTGGCCTGCATAATGGAGGTAGCTTCAGTGAGAAGAGTATTCAATCCAGTGGTCATTATCCTTAAGATCTATGACCATTTTAATTAGATAAGAAAATCCAGGTGACTGAATCAGAATTGAATGTTAATCCTTTAAGCCTCCCTGTTTGTAAGACTATCACTCAGTGTTGTTAGGAAAAGAAAGAAGCATAACACAATAATTAATCTCACTTTAAAGTTCATTCTGTATAGTCCCCAAACACTTTCATTGTGATCATGACTTAGAAATTATCGAGGAAGAGATGATTCCTGACTGGACATAACTACATTCAGTGCCCAAAATACTTGAATAGAGTATATGTGTCAGGAGGAAATAGGAGAGAGTCAGATATATTCAAGGGTCAAATTTTGAGAACTATGTTCAAATATTTAATAAATACCAGTGGATGATACAGATGGTTCACAGAAAACCTTTACTACCAACCATTTGTTCAGTGACTTTTGTGGTAAAAGGTATATGATTGTCATACTGAAAAAAATAGAATAAGACACTGAAAGCATGACACAGATTATTTTCCAATATCAGAATTGCATTGCTTGAGTCTGCTAATTGAACTGAAACATACTTAGCCTGAAAAACTGTCAATAGCATTGAGGCCAAATAGTACCAACAAAGTAAAAAACTGATATTTTCAATCTGGAAGAAACAAGAAAAAGTAATAGCATGCTTCTTCAATGTTGTTGCACCATGAGAAAAAATGATTGACCTTTGGGAGAAGTCACAGTCTGACATGAAAGGTAACCTGTGTATCATGAATATAAAGTACTTTACTTTGCTTCTAGTATATGAGGGTAAACGTCTTGCCATGTCCTACCTGCCAGGCAGCAGCTCTAGCATACTAGGAAAAAGAGGCTCCATTAACATTAAAATTAATTCAGTTTCATGAAAGAATGTTCTTACATGACTATCTATGTGAATATGCCTGTGAAAGTTATTATTTATCCACTAGTCTATAATCTTCCAAGGGCAAGACCAAATAGGACTTTGCAGAAGTTCAAAAGACATTAAAAATTCGGGATTCACCAAGGAAGTGTACTGGTATGACCATGAAAAAGACCTTAAGTTTTGCCCACTGAATGGAGTGGCCATGTTTATTTTTGTTTCTGCATAGCTGGTACTAAAGTATAGCCAGAGCAATCATGTTTTTGGTTTTAAGTGTAGTCAAACCATCAGTGATTTGTGTCAAGGCCTTAAGGGGCCTGAGATAGTGGCTTTACTTCCCATTGACAGAATGAAGGATAAAATCTCCTCCAAAGGGCAATTTATTTTTTATCATGTAAATATGAGATGACTTTACAGTCAGGCCAACTACATTTTTAGTATAATTTCCATTCGACAAGCAAAGGTCATTGGATCCTTCACACCTTGATAGTCTTTTAGTTTAAGCTGACTGCCTTCCCCATCTACTAAAATATAAATATCAGACCAGAGTGTTAAAAGACTTCCAGAGACAACAAATTCAACTATGAAACAATAATATAAGAAACTTTTTGAAGTGAGGAAGTGATGGGTCTATTTCAAGGGACACATCTTGTTGGGGCACCTTCCCTTGTTCCGTATGCTCTAACACACAAAATCAACTGTCACAGAGCCTTCTAACACAAAGGGAGTAATTAAATTGGTGAACCACAAAGGAATAGCATTTATGTTTATGTAACTTTTCCTTATAGGGAGAATGTCTTCATTAATAGTGCACATATGAAAATATCAATACCAAACATAAGTTCACTCTAAACAAAATGATTGTAAGCTCTTTCTCATAGAAAGACTGTATAACAGTCCCTTCATGTGGGGTGCTCAACCACACAAGTTGTAGCCATCTCCTGAGTCCTTTGGTTTGTCTTTTCAATTTGACTAAACTACTAAGTTCTACTTGTTGCATCTTGACAATTGCTTCAGGCTATAATGGGGGACAATTCCTGGTCTCACTTCTGAGATCCATGATTATGGAATTTCAGATATGATAACACTGAAAGTATATTTAAATATTCATCCAATAATAAAATCTGCTATTTATCATATAACTAATATTTTATAAGATACATATGGATTTCTTACTTTAATTACTAGTGGAAGAATTGACTGCTGATTCCTTTATTGGGGGGTGATGTTCTCTACAAATTATCCAGTTTCATATTTTGATGTAGCAACAAATATACATTTTACTAAAATTATAGAATTAATATAATTAAATTAATTTTAAAAATTATAGATTTAATGCAATTTATAGAATATAGATGATTCATTTTCTAAACATCTGAATCCTGTGAAAAAGGAAAACAAAATTGCTTCTTTATTTTTTGATTACCAACTTTGCTTGGTGTGGAGAAGGAGTACTATGAAATGAAAAATGTGTGAATTCAACTTGTTAGCCTAGCACTACTTAAGTTTTAGTAAAAGACATAAAGATTCTGGTGGAAACTGTGTTTTATTAATCTTTTCCAAATCTAATTTCTTAATAATAAAGACTGAAAAAAATGAAAGAAAACAAAGAGCCTATTGTGATTTCCCTACCCTTGAGCTATAAGCATATTTGCATTATTGAGCATATTATGTCAACATAAATAGTATCTTAAGGATTACTATTCTAAAAACTCTATGACTTACTTATCAATTCCAGAATTTTCTTGAGATCACATTTGTTGAAAAATTCTGGACAATACCGAAGATTTGATGGCTAATTCTTGCTAAAGTGATCAGAGATCAGTACTTGCTATGATCTGAATGTGTCCAAAATACAGGTTTTGAAGTGCAATGGCCAGTGTTGATGCTATTAAAGGAGGGAGCCTATAGGAAATGATTAAATTATAAGGTCTTTTCCCCTGATATTAAGATACTTATTAAAATGTTGTCATGCAGCATTGAGCCTTCTTGTTCTGCTCTTCTGCTATGTAAGGAGAACACAGCATTACTCCCCTTCGGAATATGCCACAAGTACATGCCATCTTGGAGGAAAAGTTAGGGTTGCAATTTAACCTAATCTAATACCAAAATTAAATGATTCCACTTATATTCAGTTCTGAATTTATTTCTCTTTAGATTCAAGAATATGCAAAATTCTTGTGAAGAAACAAAGTTTAATATGATTGCACTTAGTCATCTTCATTGATTTAGATTACTAACCGAAATGGTTTGAAAGGCTTTTTAAAATTACTATTCAAAACAAACATCATTTTACAACATTTCTAGAAAATGGCTCTAAAATTGTATGTTTTATCAATTATTAAAGAAAAAAAGGAATCCCACTAGTGTTTTACAGAGTTGATGCATTCTAGTTAATGATCAAAATAATAATAATAATAATAATAATAATAATAAGAGGAATCTTTTGAAAGTGATTGACTATACAAATCTCATCTGCCATTCAGATTATCTTTGAGATATGGAAAATTAATTTTCACTCTGATTATAGGATTGATTTCTCAAAGGGTTTCAAATGATAAAGGAAAATAATGAAATTTACATGCAAAAGAGATTTTATAAAATACTTCAGGATTATAACAAAAATAACACAAAATTTAATGTGTTCTTTTAACAGAAAATGGAAACCTAGTATCAAGCTAGTATAAACCTACTTAGGTCTGGTGAAATATAAAATATCAAGTCAGAGGACCATTAAAAAAAACAATGTAATCTACAGATAGCATTTAGAGACCCAGTTCTTCATTGAGAAAGAATTCAGATTCTGCTAGCAAAAGTAAATCAATACAAACATTGTCATTCTTATAGCATTGTTCAAATATGTCAGCCAATGTATTTGAATGAGTCAAGAAAAATTTCCTACTAAATGATGCACCTGCAAAGAAAAATTTCTTAGTTATTATCTACTGAAAAAAATATAAATTTCTCAAAATTATTCTTATTCTAAAGAAGAAGTATGGGTCCATTCAACATGTACACCTTTTTTTAAAAACATTTTTAATCATATCACTATGTGGCCTCTTGGAAAGAATTGTGACTAGTCACAACATATTGTTGTCAGTATATCTGGACAGAAGTCATGTTAGTTCTTATTTCTAATGTTTGTTGAAACTTGGAGACATGAAAGGAACAAACATCTACCCAAAACAGTGGGAATAAAAGGTAGAGAATGACATTATATGAAAACAGAAAAACTAAAAACAGAAACCTCTTTGTGGAAGCTTTCAAACAACTGAAAATGAAACACTGAGAAAGATCAATGAAACATTGCAGGAAGACACTGATGACCAGAGTGTAACCATGAAAATCCCTTTATGAAAGTAATATTTATGTAATACTTCAGAGGAGCCATATCCAAAAATCTCATGGAACAAAATACCGAATTTGATGATCTACTCTAAAAACTTGAAACTTTGGCCTGTCTATAAACATTGTATTAACAAGGAGCATGTTTCATATTCTAATTAGTACATCAGGAAAAAAGTGTTAGGTGGCGTTTTGCAAAAGAAGGAGATTTTGTTTTTTCCATAAAATTTGCATTCCCATTTGTCCTGTCTTGGAAGTTGTATCAAAGAGCTATTAGTTTGAATAGTCTATAACTTGAGCTCCTCATTCTCAGCACTATTGATATTTTAAGTTGTGCAATTCTTTCTTGGAGTAGCAAGGGGAACTTTCTGTACATTATAAATGTGGAAGGGCAACCTGGTGTCTGCCCTCTACTTGACAGTACCTCTTCCTTCCCAGTTGTGACAACCAAATGTATCTGCATGTTCTGTTAAACGTCCCTAGGTTGGAAATAGTAGGATATATTAAAACTTCTTAAATCTTATGTATGTTAGAAAAATATCTGAACAAATTTAGCCAAACATGCATCAGAGATTGATTAAAAAGTAGAGCACTAAAAAATTAAGATTAGTTTTCTTAACCATATATGTGGAATATTTTTAAAGAAACAGGCAAAAAAGTGAGATGAAGTGGAATACATAAATTAAATAAAAATTATATAGAATCATAAAAAAGCTCAACATCATAGCATTATTGCATTTTTAATCATTAAATCATTATGAATCAGTTAAAATACTTTAAAATAAAATATTACTTAATACTGGAACTCTATAACAGTCTTTCCACTGTGTCAACCTATAATAAGGACCATTCTTTCCTGTAGAAACTGAGAAGGGGAGCCTATCCCTAAGAAAACAGAGGCCAGGCAGTCAAGTGACTTTCTTCATTTAATACCTAGACTTTAAGTACCAGCACCCTGTTTGAATTTGAGAAAGAAGCATAGATGTGCTCCCAAATTATTTTGGTCTGGTGAAGGTGGCAACATGACATTTGTAAAATCACAAGAATTGTTGTAAAATTGCAATAAGGTTGGTGAAGGAGAGGTATCCATGGGGTAAGACAAGTGTTTGATTTAGGGAAAGGTAGACAAGTTTAGCTCGGAAGTAACCCTTGAACAGTGATGTTAGAAATACAAAAAAAATTAGTAATCAGTGAGAGAAAAGAAGTGCTTAAATTAAGGGAATCATATGCAAACTCCCTGAAATGGAAGCAATAAAAGTCTTTTTGAACATCTTAGAGATGTTTCTTTTTAAATTATAAATTTGATCACATTACCTTTTCTGTTTAAACAGTTCAAGATTTTTCATTGTTCTTCTAAGTAGCCTCAAAGTCTTTCTCAATAGTTCTAAGTTCTTTGATGATATATCATTTATAGATACCTTTGTTCATACTTTACTAAATCCATCAAAAAAGTAAAAAAAATGTGTAAAGAGAAATACTAACTACCTGATTTTTTCATTACACATTGTATACATGTATCAAGTTATCACTTTGTACTCCATAAAATGTATATTTAAAATAATAATTTAAAGCAAGATAAAAAATGAAGTAGCTTAAACACTTCTAATTTCACCTCCATCATACACAAACTTGAGTTATTATTTACTTCTCACAGGAAAATAAAAAAATAAACACAAAGCTAAATAAACTGAAAACCAAAAACTGTTAGACTACAAAGACTTATAACTCAAATCTGCTTGTCTCAAGCAAAAAACATTTGAGCCACAGACTGGTAGGAACATGTCAATGATAATTGTGATGGGTTGTACAGACAGAGGTTGGACTAACCTGGCACTGAGAAATTACTGGGGTCAGCAGTCTTAAGGTGGGAGCAGGGAGGCAGGCAAACTTTTACGGTTATGGTCAGAAACTGCACCAGATTCTCAAAGTAAAGATCTGAGATATTCTTTCATGAGTATGGTAGGGAAAGAGGAAAAGTAAATGTTAAATATACTCAGAACCTTTTCTAACAAAGGCCCCTTAGGGAAAAAGACCGCCAGACATTCATCCAAGCTGGAAGTGGGGCATTCCAGTCCTTCCTAGGAAAACAGAAAACAGAAATAAACAAACAAAACTCCACTCAACAGGTCAAAAATTTCAGGATAAAGATTTGAAATACTATAGGATGTGTTGTTCCGCGCCGAACAACAAAGGTTGGGTGCCCACCCTGGACCAGCCAGAGGGGGCACGGGGTCAAACAGGATGGTGAGTGTCGACGGCTGAAAAATGCACACCAGCCGGGAGTCTGTTGAGAAGTATCTCAGTTTAATGGAGAGGTGAAACAGGTATATGAAAAGGGAGCGAGGGGAGGAGATACAGGCGGGGGCCAATCATCTTAAAGGTCAACAGCACATGCAGTATACAGCAAGGCCTGCAGGGCAGAGGTCTGCTAAGATGTAAAGCTGCTCAGGTTCATGGAAGTTGAATGAGCCAATCCTGGGCCGCCACCTTGGTGGTACCACGAGTGGGGGAGGCTTTTGCCCCGAGGGTGTTGTTAATGTGGTCGCCATTTTAAGGTGTGTCCCTACAAGAATGGAAAAAAGTGTAATACATAGAGGAAAAAATCTATTTCATTGTAGAAAATCTTGCTCACTAAATATAAGACCACTGAAAGATTTAATTGAAAGGTCACAGGATATCCCATCCACATACCTTAATGCCACAGAAAGTCTTTGGTGTAAGAACAGTGCCAGTATCTTAAAATGTTCAAACCAAACTAAATACAGTAAATAGTGACAGAGAGAGAATAAGTCCATTCTGATTTGTGTACAGGTGAGGAGCAACTGGGTGTCCTATATGGAGGATAAAAGAGGGAGCCAAGAAGGGCTCAAGAGAGCCAGAGAAGTGAACATTTACTTTTAATTTAACATTTAATTTTTGATCAATGTAAATTTGATTACACAGGCTATGTTTGCTAGCTGTTGTAAAAAGGTAAGCTAAGATTCTTCCCCCAGACATTGGGAAGAACAGACTCTCCTTGAAGGTTACATTTCAAAGAATCAGTTCTAAAAGTTTTTTAGAAAAAAACTTCTGAGTTAACAAAGATATATATTCACAATTTTAAGATTTTTTATCAAATGTTTTAAGAAAGGGTGGTCAGGGACCTATATCAGTTATTGGCTGGAACCAGCAATGAATTTTCCTGGAAGTGTTTAGTTTTTACAGACAGGAATTTCAAGGGGGAAGAGTGCTATCCTCGGAACAAGGTCCAGTAGTCCTGAAAACCATGTTAGAGCTTACTGCTTGAGTAGCATTTTGAAGTTCGCAAGATTATGGCTGAAAAAAACTACAAGGCACTGACTATTTCTCAGGAGGAATATTTAAAGGACCCCAAAGATAAAACAAGGACAATAAAGGAGTTTTGAACTTCCCTATTCCAATAGCAGTAGACTTTAAACATCCATATCCAAAGTAACATTAAATCTTTCACTTGGAAAACAGAGAAAAAGCATGCATCAGAACCAAGTGCAGCTGTGATACAGATGTTGCATTGTCAGTCTGAGAATTAAAATTAGCTATGATTAATATGTTAAAGACTTTAGCAGAAAAAGTAGAGAACTTGAAGAACAGATGAGTAATATAAACAGAGATGAAAGCTCCAAGAAAGAATCTGAAGGAAATGCAAGAGTTAAAAAATACACCATAATAAAAATGAAGAAGGTTTTAATAAGTTCATCAGTAATTTGCTATTGCTGAGAAAAGAACAAGCAGGCTTGATGATGCAGTAATAGAAACTTCTCATACTGAAAAACAAAGAGGAAAAAGGAGCAAAAAAAATCATCTAGAAAGTGGGACAATTGCAAAAAGGGTTTAATTTTTGGAAAACTGGAATAAAAGAAAGAGAAAAGGTAAAGAAAAGGGGCAGGAGAAGTACCTGCAATAGTAATGGTCAAAATCTGTGAAAATATTATGGCAGTTGGGCAGGTAGTACATCCTGTAATCCTAGAAACTCAGGAGGGTGAGGAAGGAGGATCTCAACTTAGTGAGGCTCTAAGCAACCTAGTGAGACTCTGTCTCAAAATAAAAACTAAAAGGCAAAAAGGGCTGAGGATGTGGCTTACGGGTTAAGTGCCTCTGGGTTCAATTCCTGGTACCAAAGGATAGAGGAAACAAACAACAATAGCCACACACACACACACACACACACACACACACACACTCTCTCTCTCTCTCTCTCTCTCTCTCTCTCTATATATATATATATATATATATATATACACACACACACACACACACACACACACGGTAAGTGAACATATACTATTATAGTTCCATGCATATGATTTTCATATGATTTCTCAGAATACAGAAATCAGCGAAGGTAAAAATAAATTAGTGTCTACTTAGGGCATGAGGATGGGATAGCAGGTGTGGGTGAAAGCTAAAAGGCAATGGTTTCCTTTTGAAATGATAAATGTGTTCTCAAATTTATTTTAGTGAGAGCTGAATATGTATGTGGTTATACTAAAAACCATAGATCAGTACACTTTAAATGGGTGAATTGTATGCTATATAAATTGCATCTCAATAAAGTTAATAAAATTGAAAGTGAAATTAAAATTCATGCCTGAAAACTTTGCAAATTGTGTACAACCAGTGAAACAATAGCTGTACTCCATTTGTGTTCAATGAATCAATAAGTAAATAAAAAAAAAACTGACACCAGACCACCAAATACTCAATTCAAGAAGCTGAGATAACACCAGAGACAATAAACACATAAACAAAACAGGACAGAGGAAAAAGGAAAAACAATAAAACTCCAATCAAATAAATACATCCAATCTTGAAAAATCATATTCAAATTAAAGATAACTAAAGACAATGGAACATTTTGAAAGATGCTAGGGAGCAGGCTAGTATTTTATGTGTCAAAGAACAAGAAAAGGAATTACAGCAGATTTTTTACTTAAAAACCATAGGGGAGGGGATGGGGGGAAGGAAAAGTGGTGGAATGTGACAAACATTATTACCCTATGTACATGTAAGATTACATGAATGGTGCGAGTCCACATCCTGCACATCCAGAGATATGAAAAGTTGTACTCCATTAGTGTAGAGTGAATTAAAATGCATTCTACTATTATGTTTAACTAAATAGAACAAACAAAAAAAGAAAGAAGAGGGTTTTCAAAGGATAAATCATTAACCAATATTTACCCATTGAAATTATTCATAGAAGGAACTGCAGAAAGTACTGTCATAAGAAAAATTAAAAATTCTTTAGGCAGAAGGAAAACAATTTAAGTCAGAGACTTGTATATACTTAAAGAAAAGGTTAGTCAGAGGAATACTAAATGAAGATAAATGAAGATATTTTATTTTCTCATTCTTTATTGATTTACTAGAAAGCTTATTTAACATAGTAATAATAGCACTGTTTTATTACACCACTTACTATGAGTGTTAAGATACCAAAGTATACTACATGTAGATGAGTAAAATACATGGCAACAGTGATATGAGATGGAAAGGAGGAATTCAGAATATATTAGAACTATTCATGATATAGCATAATGCTATTTGGAGTTTTATTTAGATTAGTTTAAACTGTGTATTATAACCTGTAAAATAATAATTTTAAATCTTTGAAAAGTACAAATATATTCAATAGCCTACAACAGTTAATAAAATGAAAGCATAAAAAGTTCAGTTAAAACCAGAGAAAGCAATTGATAGAATATACCAAATGTAATGAAAATTGTTACCAACATAGTAGATATGAACTAAATTATATCTATAATTATTAGTTGTGAATAGTATTAATAGTGATTGTTAGTGACTATAAAAGACAAGACCAAAATACATATTGTCTATAAAAAAATCATGTGGTAAAATAATGTAAAAAGATGTATGCTAATACAATAAAAACAAAGCTGACGTAGATGTAGTGATTTCAGATAAATCAGACTTCCAACCAAGGAATGTTATCAAGGAAACTTTATTCAAAATAATCTATATTATATTAGAACTCCACATAATATTATGCTGTATCATTAAATAGTAATAAATGAATCAGTTCTCTAAGAAAATATAAGAGTCTTAAAATATCTGTATACCAAAAAATCAAAGGTCAAAATGAATGAAGCACAAACTTATAGGGCTAAAATGAGAAACAAACTTATCGCTATTGTATTCAGGGAACTTAACATTCCCTTATCAATTACTGATACAATAATCAAATAAAAAATAAGTAAGAATGTATAATAACTAAACAGAGCAAATAATGAACTTGATCTAATGTGCAATTATAGACTATTCCATTCCACTGCAAAATATATACTCTTAAGATTGCCTGGAACCTTTAACAAGATACACCATATTATGGACCATAAACTGAACCTGAGCAAATTGGAAAAAGAATTGAATTCATTCTATGTTCTCAAGTCTTAATGAAATTAAGTTAGAAATCAGTCACAATCACATAAGTGAAAAATTCCACAATATTTAGAGATTAAACAATGTACTTCTGAATAGCATACAAGTAAAAAAAAAAGTCTTCAAAGAAATTTAAAAATAATTTTAGCTAAATAAATATAAAAATAGAACTTACCAAAATTTCTGGAATGCAGGGGAGGCAATATGTAAATCAGTGCAAAGGCATTGATAACATATATGAGAATATTTTAAATAAATCTCAACTTCCAATGTAGGAAAAAGACAAAAGACAACAATGTAAACTTAAGGAAATTAGGAGAAAAAAAATAATGAATATTTAAGTAGAAATCAATTAAATTGCAAACAGGAAAACAATATAGAAAAGCAGTGAAAACAAAGGTGAATGTTTAAAAGTATCCATAAAATTGAAAAAACTGTTTTCTCTCCTGTTCATATAACCTAAAATTTAAAATAGTGTATAAGCCCCTATGTAATTATCCTGCATTAAATTGAAGATGTTACTCTGTGCAAATGTTTAAAGTTGTATATCTGTCCATTTCTAAGATGATTATAAGTTTTCTGACCCTAATAACATGCATATGTTAAATGTTCTTGTCGTTATTATTTAAATTTGAATATAGAAAATATATTTGCCATCAGAAAGATGTTTAGAATTTCCACAAATATAAAAGTCTTTGTCCACTAAATTTATATACAGAGAAAGGTGAAGATTCATAATTCATGAAAAAAAACATGTATGTGTTCATGAAAACTAAATCATAAAAAATATGTTTAAAACATGTCATTAATAGGAAATCAGATGTGAGAAGGTTCCGCTGTCCAGGAAAAGAATTACTAACACATCAAAGTTAAATCTTGGGAGATATACCCAGAAAATAATTTAAGGGAAATTCATTCCTGCCTATTAATTAAAGAGGTCTCAAATGCAGTGACAGAAAACTTCTGTAGCAAATTTCCAAGTCCTCTCTATCAGACTTGCTTTGAAATATAAAGCACACACAGCTGGATATCTACCAACACCATCCGGCAGCTTCAGTTCCCATAGCCACAGGCATTCTTGTGAGCTTAAGACTAGATACATATCTCCAATTCTTTCCCTGTTCTTCCCCCACTTTAATAGATGGTTACCTTTAAAATTCTATCTTGTTTCATGAGGAAATGGCTAGCCTAATCATACATACAATTTTGCCCACACTCTGAATAGAAACTCAACAGAACAAGACAGTAGTGTCCATTCTGGTTTTAATATTTACATTTCTTCAACTTATAGATGATTTTATTTATTAAGCTCAAGTCTGCAAAATATACATAAATGCATTAAGATATGAATCTGTTAAGTGATAAAGCTAACACTAAAATGTAAGACATCTGTTAGTTTTTAATTCTCTAAAGATTAATTGTTAAAGGTGTAGGAAGCATATGGATATAAATTATTTTTATAATATCAACAAAACTACAAAACTTCCTAAAATGAGTGATAAAGACAACACAATATACATCTTGACCAAAAAGTAGGAAGATTCATAATTCACTTTAAAATTCTACCATAAAGACTCCCATATAGTTTAGAAACATAAAAAATACTTTTATGGTGGTGGCACATTTTTCTAAACAGAGAAACCCATGTATTTGGTCCTCCCAAACTAAAAGTATAAATTATCAATGAGAAAATAAACATTTTTAAAAGTAAGAACAACTCCAACTATTATGTTTTCTATATTTATTATCCAGCAAACACCCATATGAGCAATTAACATTTAGAATTTGTTAGTAAGAATTATTCCAAACTATACTTAATATTGAAAATACACAAGATGTGCCATTTAAGATTTGTTACTGAGCACTCATTTTCAGATTCAACTGATTATAGTATACATAAATTCATTCTTTATAGAGCGTTGCTTTTAGTAGTCCATGTTTTATGTATTATAGTCCCTTAATTAAGAAAGCATATATCCTATTTAAAATTTTTGCAGACGTAGGAATTTTTTATGTGTATAATAAACATACAATACCACAAGTAACTTATCAAGATGGTGAATATTCTAAATAAGGATATAAAAATGAATTTTCTGTCCATGTGTGGAAAAAAAAACACTCTTTGAGAACAAAATAAAGTATTTGTGCTGTAAAAAATATGTGTAAGCAGTGGATTAGAGAGGTAAGTAATCAAATTGATCTTAGATGAAAAAACTAACCATTCCAAAGTTGTCACTATAGGAAATAAAGCTTTCATTCTTATAGCTATGAATTACATTAATAATTATATAAATATGGACTGAACCTACTATACAGATGATTCCGTGAAACACTTAAGTACTATAAAGTATTAAATTGTTATTAACCTATATTTATTTATTGGCTCTTTTTAGTTATACATGACAATGGAGTCTATTTTAATATAAATTACTCTAACATGGATATTTCTTACTCTAGTTAGGAAATCAGTCTTTTGAATGTATATGATGGTGAGATTCACTGTGATGTACTCATTCATATATGTACATAGGAAAGTTATGTCAGATTCATCCAACTACTTTTCCTTTTCCTATGCCTCCTCCCTTCCCTTTATTCCCCTTTGTCCAATTCACTGAAATTCTATTCTTCCACTCCCTCCCCCTTATTATAGATTAGCCTCCACATATCTGAGAAAACACTCAACTTATTTTATTTTATTTTTTTTTTTGAGTTTGGCCTGTTACTGAGCATGATCCAGACCCATTCATTTACCAGTGAGTGTCATAAAGTCATTATTTTTAGGAATGAATACTATTCTGTTGGGTATATATACCACATTTTCTTTATCCATACATCTGTTGAAGGGCATCTATTTGGCCAGATGAATTGTGAATTGTGCTGCTAAAAACACTAATTTGGCTGTGTCCCTGTAATATGCTGATTTTAAATCCTTTGGATATATACTGAGGAGTGAGATAAATTGATCAAATGGTGGTTCTATTTGCAGTTTTTTGAGGAATCTCCATATTGCTTTCCAGAGTGATTGCACCAATTTGTAATCCCACCAAAAATGTATGAGTGTACCCTTTTCACCACATCCTTACCTATGTTTACTATTAATTGTATTCTTGGATAATTGCCATTCTGGCTGAAGTGAGATGGAATCTCAGTGTAGTTTTAACTTGCATTTCTCTAATTAGCATTTCTTCTTAGGTCTCTCTTTTCTAGAGATTTGGACCATTTTTTTCTTCTTATATTTGTGGATCATTGTGCTTTTTCTTTCAGAGAAGTATCTGTTTAGTTCTTTTGCCCACGTATTGATTGGGTTATTTCTTTTAATGGTGTTAAGTTTTTTGAGTTCTTTGTATATCTTTGAAATGAATACCCTATCAAAGGTGCAGGTTGAAAAGATTTTCTCCATTCTTCAGGCTCTTTATTCACACTCTTGATATTTTCCTTTGCTTATAAAGAAGATTTTCAGCTTGATGACACCTGATTTATTGACTATGAATTTTACTTCTTGCACTTTAGAAACCTTGCTGAGGAAGTTTGTTACTAAGTCAACATGTTCAAGTGTTGGTCTAACATTTTCTTCTAGCTGTTACAGGGTTTCTGGTCTAATTCCTAAGTCTTGATCCACTTTGAGTTCATTTTGTGCAGGATAAGAGGGATTAAATTTCATTCAACTGCATATGCTTTCCAGTTTCCCCAGCACCATTTGTTGAAGAGGGTACCCTTTCTCCAATGTATATTTTTGGCACCTTTGTCTATTATGAGACAACTTTATTTTTGTGGCTTTGTCTCTGTGACCTCTACTCTATTCCATTGGTCTTCCCATCTTTTTTTGGTGTCAATACCATGCTGTTTTTGTTGCTATAGCTCTGGAGTATAATTAAAGTCTGGTATTGTGATACCTCCTTATTCACTTTTCTTGCTAAGGATTGCTTTGGCTATTCTGGTCCTCTTTCTTCTCCAAATGAATTTCATGACTGCTTTTTCTATTTCTATGAAGAATGTCTTTGGATTTTTAATTGGAATTGTATTAAATCAATATAGTGCTTTTGGCAGTATGGCCATTTTTACAATAACGATTCTTCCCATGCAAGAACATGGGAAGTCATTCCATCTTCTGAGGTTTTCTTCAATTTCTTCCTTTAGTGTTCTGTAGTTATCACTGTAGAGGTTCTCCACCTCTTTTGTTAGATTGAATCCTAAGTTTTTTTTTTGTTTGTTTGTTTTTGAGGCTAATGTGAACAGATTAGTTTACCTAATTTCTCTTTTAGCTTACTCATCATTGAATTATAAAAAAAAACCTATTGATTTATGGGTGTTAAGTTTGTATCCTACTATTTTGCTGAATTTATTTATAAATTCTAAAAATTTGCAGGGGCAGGTTTTGGGAATTCTACATATATGATTATGTCATTGTTAAACAAAGACAGCTTGAGCTCTTCTTTTTTCCATTTGCATCCCTATAATTTCTTTCATTAGCCTAGGTGTTCTGGTGGTTACAATTTCAAGGGGTAGGCTGAGTAGAAGTGGTGAAAGAGGGCATCCTTGTCTTGTTCGTTTTAGAAGAGAATGCTTTCAATTTTTCTCCATTTAGGATGATGTTCTTGGGTTCAGTGTATATAGCTTTTACAATGTTGAGATGTATTCCTTCTATCCCTATTTTTATAGTGTTTTGAACATGAATAGATACTATATTTTGTCAAAAGCTTTTCCTGCGTTTATCGAGATAATCATGTGATTCTTGTCTTTAAGTTTATGTGATGAATTACATTTATTCATTTCTGCATGTTGAACCAACCTTGGATCCCTGACCCATTTGATCACAGTGCACTATCTTTTTAATGTGATTTTGAATGTGATTTGCCAGTACTTAATTAAGAATTTTTCCACCTATTTTCATGAAAGGTATTAGTCTGAAATTTTCTTTCCTTGATGTGTCTTTGTCTGGTTTTGGAATCAGGGTGATACTAGCACCATAGAATAAGGTTGGAAGGATTCCCTCCTTTTTTATTTTAGGGAATAATTTGAGACATATTGGTGTAAGTTCTTCTTTGAAGTTCCAGTAGAATGCAGCTGAGAATCCATCTGGTTCTGGGCTTTTGCTGGTAGGCTTTCCATGTGTTCTTTAATTTCATTACATTTAATTGATCTGCTTAAATTTTCTATATCCTCCAAGTTCAATGTTTGTAGGTCATATGTTTCCAGGAATTTGTTGGCTTTCTAGAATCTCTAGCTTATTAGAATATGAATTTTCAAAATAGTTCCAAAATAGTCCCTCTATTCCAATAGTGTCTATAGTGATAGTTCCTTTTTCATCACAGATTTTAATAGTTTGAGTTTTTTTCATATTTCTTTTATTTAACTTACAGTTTATTAATTTTGTTTATTCCTTCAAAGAACCAACTTTATGATTCATTGAATTGTGTTAATCTCAATTTCACTGACTCCTGCTCTGATTAATTATTTCCTGTATTCTGTTGATTTTGTTCGTCTCTTTCCAGGGCCTTAAGATGTAATGTTAAATTATTTATTTGCTATCTTTCTATTCTTTTAATGTATGAGCTCAATGCTTTCTATTAGAACTACCTTCATAGTGTCCCAGAGATTTGGATATGCTGTATCACTCTTCTCATTTCCTCTAAGTATTTTTTTTTAATTTTAACCCTGCCTCCTTCTACTATCCATTCATCATTCAATAGAGTATTATTTAGTCTCCAGGTGCTGTAATAGTTTCTATATTTTATGTTATAATTTATTCCTAATTTCATTCCAGTATGATCCGATAATATGCAAGGTGTTAGTTCTATTTCATTTTGTATTTGCTGAGAGTTGCTTTGTGCTTAAAATATATTCTGTTTTATAAAATGATCCATGTGATGGTGAGAAGAAAATACATTTAGTCATTGATAGATGAAATATTCTATATGTCTCTCAAGTTAAATGATTAATTTTATATGTATATACATATATATGTATATATATATTTATTTGTGTAGCTTATTTAGTTTTTATTTGGAAGATCCTTCAGTGATAAAAGAGGCATGTTAAAGTTACCCAGTATTATTGTGTCGTGGTGTATTTGATTCTTGATACTTAGAAGGGTTCATTTGATGTACCTAGATGCTCCATTGTTTGGGGCATGAATATTTATGATTGTTATTTCTGATTTTTGTATGATTCTTATAAGCAGTATGAAATAATATTCTTTGTCTCTTCTGATTAACTTTGGCTTGAAATACACTTTATCTGATATGAGGATAGAAATCCTGCTTGTTTACAAGATCCAGGTAAAATGTTTCCTCTCATATTTTCACCTTCAGTCTGTGGATGTTTTTGCTTATAAAGTGATTCTCCTGGAGACAGCATGAGGTTGGGTCTTGTTTTTCAATCCAATCTGCCTGTCTATGTCTTTTGATTGGTGTGTTTAGCCCATTTACGTTTGATGGTATTATTGAGAGATGATTTTTATTCCCTGTCATTTTGATGTATTTCTAGTCTTTCATTTGTATTAGTTTCTCCTTTAATTGACTATTTTTCTAGTGTAGTTTCTCTCTCTGCTTGTATTCATTTTTATTTTTTATTTCTTCCTCTTCAGATATTTTATTGATATGTTTGTAGTGCAGGCTTTGTAGTTGTGAATTCTTGTAACTTTTACTTAAAATGGATGGTTTTTATTTCATCTTCAATTCTGAAATTTAATTTTGCTGGGTATAGTGTTTTTGGTTGGCATCCATTTTCTTTCAGAGCTTCATATATGTTATTCTAATACCTCCTAGCTCTTAGGGTCTGGATTAAGTAATCAACTGAATTCTGGATTGGTTTACCTATAAATGTGATCTGTCATTTTTTAATAGCAGCTTTTAAAATTGTATCTTTATTCTGTATGTTAGACATTTTCATAATAATGTACTTTGGTGTGAATCTGTTTTAATTTTATGTATTAATAGTTCTGATGCCCCTGTATTTAACTTTCCATTTCATTCTTAAGGTTTGGAAATTTTCTGATATTATTTCTTTGAAAAATTGTGCATTCCTTTAGTTTGTATTTCAGAGCCTATTTCTATCCTGATGAATTTTAAATCTGGCCTTTTCATGTTACCCCATATTTCTTAAAAATTATGTTCATGGTCTATTAACATCTTTTCCCAGTGATCAACTTTATTTTCACAATATGCGTTTTGTTTTTGTTGCCTGAAATTCTATTTTTCAAGTGGTCTAGTCTGTTCATGATATTTTCCATTCAAATTTTGATTTGGATCCTTGATTCCTTCATATTAAGATTGTTTCTTTGATTCTTTTTCAGAATCTCTCTTTACTGCAGTTATCTCTCAGTTCCTGTATTTTCTTTCTGATTTCACTCCTTACTTCATCTTTTACCTTGCAGATCAGCTCAACTATAAACTTTCTAAATTTTCTTTCTGACATTTTCTCCACTTTGGAAAATGGCAGAGTGAAGGAGGTACTTTTCCAAGTTTTTCTGTATCATGAGAATAATTAGGCAAACAGCTTTTCCGTGAGGTAGGTGAAAGAGGGATTTTACTGGGATTTCATACTGACTCTACAAATAGCTTGGGGACTCAGAGACTTGGATACAATAAAATAAAAGAAAGCCCACAACTGCTGACACTGACTGCCAGATCTGATACACTATGGTCAAATTGAGAGGGAACTAAGAAAACCTACATTTATTAATTTATTTTATATAATCTTATATATTATATACATATTATATTGTATATTATATATTTTGTAGAATATATAATGTTATACATTATGTTATATATATGTCACATATTTTGTCGTTGTTGCCTGAAATTCTATCTTCCAAATGGTCTAGTCTATTTGTGATGCTTTCAATTGAATTTTTAATTTGGTTTATTGTTTTCTTCATTTCTAGGATTTCTGATTGATTCCTCTTCATTTTCTCTATCTCTGCATTGAAGTGATCTTTCGCTTCTTATATTTTCTATCTGATTTGACCCTTCATATCATCTTTTACCTCATAGATCAGTTTATGAACTTTCTAAATTCCTTTTCTGACATTTCTTCCACTGTGGTATCAACTGAATCTGTTTTTCAGGCATTCTGGGTTGTTTGAGATGGTTTGTTCCCTTGCTTTTTCAAATTGATTGTGTGCCTACCAAATATCAGTATGGTCTGAAGCAGCAGAGTTTTTATTTTTCGAAAGTATAGTGTCCCTGTATGTTTTCATTACTTCACAGATTAGGGGGAGAAAATTAATATCAACCAATGAAAACAATATACGGCACTAATCTAAACTCTTAGCTCCTTTTATGGCATCTACAATATTAATTGGCACAATATGATCAGTAATTGCCATCAGTAAAATCAGTAAGTTATTGTGCATTATGTATGGCATAAAATCAAACAATAAGTGCCATGTATTGTCATGCATAACCTTGCTAATTGCTACAACTTTAGTGGTGGGGCAGGCATTCTATAAAGTGTTGAAAGATGTTAAGAACAGAGATAAGTAAGAAGGAAGAATAATAAATAGGTGGGTAGAACACAATTTTCAATTTCAAAAAGTGAACAGGGAGAATGCAGAAGAGATACAGGATGTTATGATTATGAGCGAGGAGGAGAGGAAATAGAAATAAAAATTTAAAAGAAAATGAAAGAGACAACAATAGAATTTGGCTATTAGCAAAAGAAAAGTGAGAAAGAGAAACAAGAGAAAAAGAAGAGTGAAAAAACAATAAAAAAGAAACAAAATATATTAATCAAAAACTCAAACCCTCAAAAGTCAGAGCAAAGAAACATAACTGTCTTGAAAAATGATAGACATGAGAAAATATCAACAAATATGTGTAAATGTCCACGAACCCATTCAGCACATATCCAAAGTAGAAGGAGGAGGAGGAGGACTAGGAGGAAGAAGAGGAGAAACAACAAAAGAGATTCAAGAGATTACTGATGAAAAATTAATAAATTGTTTCCATTGTGATGATCAAAATTGTCAATGAGAAAATTTGTTCACTGTCTATGCCCATCTGTCCTTCTTTCCATTTCTTCTTGGCATATGTACTGAACACAACAACAGTGGCTGTGGGCTGTCAGACCCTTTCTCTTTTTGTGTTGCTCAACAAGTTTCCAGCTGGAATTCAAAAATCTCAGCTTCTCTTCTTGGCAATATGAGGTTAGATGCATGGGAAGTACTGTCAGCCAGGGTTTTATCTGCATACAGCAGAGGGATACATGATCAGGGTGGAGCTGCAGGAGAATTCTGTGGGAGGAGTTCCTGGAGGTGGCATTCCCAAAGTTGGGTAGTCAGGCCCTAGGTGCTTCATTGAGTGGCTACTGGTCTAGAAATATTAAATCAGCACACCTACAGAGCCCAGCAGCTGCTCATCTATGTGGGGAGACTGCACCCCAGGAGTCTCCCCAGTGTTCTACTTTGAGATAGATGAGCCAGTCCTTCATCCCTTCTGCTACCTGTGGACCCCAACTTTCTCAGATTCCTGGTCTAAGTCCCTGAGCACAGTTACAGGGACCCATTCAAATTCCAAACCCACTTCAGATGGCCTGGGTTGCTGTCAAACTCAAAAGTAAGGAAAGGAGCCAGGTTCTCCCCAGGCTTTCTGACCCATATTCCCATGGGTAAAATAGTGTCCGTGCCTGTTTTTCTTTTGGTTTGTTAGGCACCATCTAGGTCATACAGTGAGTATCTGACTGAACTGAGTATAGGACCCAGCTCAAATTTCCCAGATCTGGGTTCCTACACCCCATAGCCTTTCGCTGATGAAGCATGGTAGCCCCAAGATGGCTCCTGCCTTGGCTTCCTGTGGACAACTGGGGTACATGAGTCATCTTTCATGCGCCAGTATGATGTGTAGTACAGCCTTTGCATCAGTCTACAGCAGGCTACTTTTCCGATCTCAGGATTTTCCCCACTAACACTGTCCATTGTATCTCTCATTGGTTTTCCTCTTTCTGTGCTAATGCCACCTCTACCTCTAGCAGCTTAGCTCTAATATTGTCCCTTTTCCTCATGTAATGTACCCTAAGTTTCTGAGTCTCTAAGTCTCTGACTGCCTAATGTTGAGATTCAGTGAAATCCCTCTTTCAACCACTCACTACTTGAATTTCAGTCAGACAGGAAATATAGCTTTTCTCTAGTCCACCAACTGTGGTCTCTTCTCCATTTTCCAGAGGTTGGGTGCCAGACATGCTCCCTAGAATCTTTAGCACCTGCTCAGCAGAGCAACCTGGGACTCCTAGGCATGGGAAAGAATCCTACAGTCAGAATTGTTATTAATATGTATTTTAGTGCATCTTACACACTTTCAAACTTTGACCTAAACATATTTAATTATATAATGAATGAGGAATGAGAAAAGATACTCATCAAATAAAAATCCTTTTTATTATCAATTCCAGAAAAAAAGTAAAGATCCAATATTAAAATCATTCAGAATCCAATGTCCAAAGGTGCTAGAAATAAGAAGAATGTAGAGTGTTGAAAATGTGCCAGGTATTTTCAATGTAGCTTTACAAATAGCATCATTTAATTATGGCAAAAATTTGAGTTTGGTTTCACTGATATCTCATTTTCCCAGAATTCTTAGGCATTTTATTAAAGCTTACTTAGCTGGAAAGTATGGGTTTGGAGTTTGAATCCAGGTAACAGATCCTGAATTTTATTCTTGCTTTCTATGCAATGCTGCCTCTCATAAGGAATTATATTGCCTTTCAAAAGGAATTAAAGTTCAAAATAAAATTATCTTGCCTTTTGGAGATAGAAGACAAGCTTTAAAATGTTTCACTTATACTAATGTTCAAAAAATTTCAGCTTCCTCAATTTTACGATGATAATAGGGAACAGATAGTCATGAGCAGTGGGAACATGTGGTTAAGGGAATAATTCTATAAATTGAATCCTTGTGCGAACCTGCACATGTTTTCTTTAAAAAGCAAACAAATGAACAAAAAAACAAACAGATTTACCCATAGCCTCTCCTATATTAAATCAACAAAATAAAAAAAATGCAAATTACCCTGAAGGGAGGGGGAAACTTTTATTGCCCTCACAGATCAGAATCCAGATAAGATAAGGGAGATAATTCACTCTAACCATAAACTCTATAGGAAGAGGTTCCCTCAGAGCTAGTTAGCCAGGACCAAAGTGACCCAGAGTTGTCTTACCCAATGAGGACTTGATATCATCTTCTTGTTCATCAAAAGTCAAGAGTTCATCAAAAGTAGATGGTGGGTGCAGTGGTGCATGCCTGTAATCCCAGCAGCCTGGGAGGCTGAGGCAGGAGAATCGCAAGTTCAAAGCCAGCCTCAGCAGCTTAGCGAGGTCCTAAGCAACTCAGTGAGAACCTGTATCTAAATAAAATACAAAATAAGGCTATAGGGCTGGAGATGTGGCTCAGTGGTGGAGTGCCCCTGGGTTCAATCCCTGATACAAAAAAAAAAGTCAAGAGGTAGACATGGGATTGACTTTCTGGAATTTCCCTGGGATCCCCTAATACAACTGGAGGACAGGAGGGCACAATATCCTTCTTTTCTCTGAGGAGATCCATTCTCTTCTTTGCAAATGGTGCTCTGAATGTCATGTCTAAAATCTTTCTGGCATAATTGCAAGAATTGGGGTTAGAAAAGATTGCTGTGGCTCCCTCAATTTGCCAGCATGACTCCTGACCTGTAACAGTGGCAGGGGAGTGCATTGTTAGTACTTAATTTTTTAGCAGTTGAATTAATCAAATATGAACACTCAATGTATAAAGTTCTAAAATAAAAAAAGGAAAGCTTATAATTATGCTCTTCCATTACCTTTCAAATTTAAAAAAACTAATCTATTATTCAATTACCTGGTCCAGTAGCAGTCATATCAGCTGAAATAATATTCCTAAAACAACTAAGAATAGTGCAAATGCCCATAGCTGATGTATTAATCAGTTCTTTCATTGCTGTGACCAAACACCTGACAAGAACAACACAGAGGAGGATAATTTATTTTGGCTTATGGTTTCAGAGGTCTCAGTCAATAAATCGCTAAATTCAGAGCTCTGAGCCCCAAACAAGGCAGAATATCAGGACAGAACAGCATAGACAAGGAAATTGGCTCAGGACAACTAAGAAGTAGAGAGAAAATTTTGCTCATCAGGGAAATAATCTAAACTCGAAGGCATGTCTCCAATGATCTATTTTCTTGTAGCCCCACCTTACTTTCCTAAGTTACTACCTGGTTGATCCATATCAGTGTTTTAATGCACTGACTGGGTTTAATCTGTAATAACCCAA
The DNA here is from genome assembly GCA_020662805.1 of Glaucomys volans. Classification (NCBI taxonomy): domain Eukaryota; kingdom Metazoa; phylum Chordata; class Mammalia; order Rodentia; family Sciuridae; genus Glaucomys; species Glaucomys volans. Next base: position 171,893 of record JAJEJO010002814.1, on the reverse strand, counting down.
ATCATTTCAGCTTTAAACTTTCTTGTGTTGTCTTTTACAGAAGCTTTAGATATGCTAACATATCTAAACCATAACAGCAGAAATTCAACGGTATCTCTGGGAAAACTTGTCTCAAGTTCACCAGCATAACAGTAAGTATAGAGCCATTGTTAAGAATGTGCAACCCATGAATTTAATCTTATTTTGATAAATCCATGATGAACATACTAATTTTGAGCCACACTTTTCATTGTTTGTGGGGAGATTCCATCTAGATGTCTTTTTGCAAAATTTAGAAATTTATTACATTGGTAAAGCCCCAAATAACAGAAATAAATTTTCAAGGGACCTTATTTTATATCCACTATATTCAGAACTTCCTTTCCTTCTCTTCTGAGGTCCGTGATTCCAGAACACTATATTAGAGGGAGAATAATTTCATGCTAGTATCTTCGCACTCTTATGGTTGAACATTTTTTCTCTTATCCTAAGATGTAGTGGATATTTCCACTGACACTTGTTATGCAAGAATTAAGACTTTTGACACTTCCTTCCTGTAAAATAGTTTAGCCTGTCTTCACTTTCTATTACCTAGTGAATTCCCCTCAGCAAACTTCCTCCCTTAAATTACTTTCATCATTTCTATAGGTTGCAGATCACCACCCATGGCACTGCTGTGAACATCACAGAACTCTTTTGTCCACTTTTAAATGTTCTAGCTTTGCTTTCACTTATGTCAATTTTTTGAGCCAGTGAAATTGACCTTTAGGTTTATTACTCCCTACTGTATGCTAGAATTCAAAATTCTTCCTTTTCTTTTCCTGACTTAGACTATTGTCTTTGACTTTGTTTCAATACCTTCTCATTTATTGTTTGAACCGTTCTAGCATCTCTTTTGTTTCCTGAGGTATCTGATTCCTACTGACAAAGATTTGTATATTCTATTCTAAATTTTGGATTTTCAAAAATGTTAGCAAATGTCTTAAATCAAGAATTAGAAATAATCCATTTAAAACCAGGGTTGCTAAGGAATCAAAGTCAGCATACTATAGCAATCCATGCCATACCCATGTTTACAGCAGAATGATTCACAGTAGTCAAATAGTGGAATGAGCCTAGGTGTTCTTCAATGGATGAATGGATAAAGACAATGTGACATATACTCAGAGTGGAGTTCTACTTGGCCAAAGAGAAGAATGAAATTGTCATTTGAAGGAAAATGGAAGGAATTTGAAAGCATTCTTTTAAGTAAAATAAACCAAACTCAGATAGTGAAGGACCAAGGTTGTATTTTCTCTTGTATGTGGAAACTAGAGAGAAAAAAAGCAAAACATGGAAGATGATCTCCTTAAAATATTAAAATAGAAGGAAGAGCAGTAGAGTAGAGTAGCAGAGTTAGAGGACTAGGAAAAAGGTAAGGAGAAACACTGAAGAATGAAATTGACAGAATTCATTGTATTTTATGCATGTAGGAGAATGCAACAAAAGAATCCATTAATATGTATAATTATAATTTGAAAATAAAACATACTAAAATAAATAAATAAATGAAATAGATTAAATCACTAGACAGGACAAGATCTCAGAGGTTATAATCACAATTTATATAATTAAAAATTTCAGAGCAAAAATAAAATTCTTAATATATCTATCTGTACAAGGCCATTCACTGAGCCAAAACCAACAGGATGTTCATGGTTACCAGTTCTTGCAATACTACTGTAAACAATTCAGATGAGTCTCTCAGAGTAAGAGGCATGAATTTATTAGAAGGGATGGGAAAAGAGGACAATCTCAAGGGTGAGAGCAGGTTCCTTCAGAGAATAGAGGAATGGTGTGCTCCTCCTGTCCTCCAATTGTTGGGGAATCCCAAGAAAGTTTCCAGAAGTCCCATACATCTACCTCTTGACTTTGGATGGACAGAAGGATCGCATCAGTCATTCAATTTCACACTGCAGATGACAACGCCAGGACACTCTGGCCCATGCTGACCAGTTGTAACTGGAACTTGTTCTTACACATTTTATGGTTGGGTGGGTTTGTTTCTAATAATCCCACATTGTGGTCTGTGAAAAGGTTTCCAAAGCTCCACCCCAACACCCAACTTCTGAGTAACTTGTGCTCTTTTCCACAGAGAGGAGTCTTTTGGGTCTGATTTTCTCCTGCCTATAACAGGTTTTTGCTAAGATATGTAACATTTCCTATTGACTTAAGCTAGGACAAGACACAAGAAAAATGTTTTTAAAAGAAAGAATGCAGAGGTCAAAACAGTGGCCCAGATTATAGAATTATCCCCTTAACCTATGTCCCCACTGTTTATGTCTGTTACCAATCACTAACGCAGGTATTTCAACCTATGTAAGACACACCAACAATAATTAGCTAGCCTTTCCTAATTTCTCTTTCTCTCTGAGAAGTAAAGGCAGTTCAAGACTCAAACAAGAGAATTAAGACTTTGACAAGAATTTGCATCGATGATCTATGCCACTTAAGCTCAGTCAGCCACTGTAACTTTAGAGACAAAACATCAGAAATGTTCTTAACATCTGCAGGACTCAGTGCTTTAGCTTAAAGACAAAGAATGCTGTTCAGCTCATCAAGGCCTGAGAAACAAAGATTTTATTTTCTATGTAATATACTTCTTTCCAAGTCACCATGTTTATGAAAAGGGTAAGAACCTGATAATACCTGCAGCTGCTTAGGCCCATGCCCTGCCAGTGGGTCATGCTTTGACTTGGGGGATGCATGTGAGGAATCACATGTCATATAACCACATGGCTTAGGAATGTTGAGATCTAGGAGTTTTGCTCAAGTCTGCCTCTCATTCCTATTAGGCATCTTTGCTTGTCTTTGATGCCACTCATTTCATTCTCCAGCCCAACTCCTTTTCTTTTCCAAAGCAAAGTTCAGTGAAACTCATGAATTATTTACTGCTCAGGGCACACTGCTGCAGCTTCTACCCTCCCCTGAATGTAGCTATCATAAGCTGCAATCACCCTATGATGTCTAAAATCTCATAAATGGACCATAGCCCTAAAAACCACTATTCAACTGGAAGGCCCATCCGATGTACAGTCTTTCCAAGGTGCACAGTAGAAAAACAGGCTGCACATACACAAGTGTAAGAAAGAGGTTATGGATCCTGGTTGCACTAAAATATTTTTAAAAATATATTTTGCTCTCCAAATTCCACTCTTTTGAATTTATACTTCTGTCTTTCAAATAAACACAACTAGGCCAACGGGAAAGTGCCCAGTGAATGATATTTGTTTTTCTTAATTTAATTTTAAACACTATCAGAAATAAAATATAAAGAATAAAAATGTTTTATTTTCTATATTTATTTTTTCATATACTTATTATATTAGCAAAAGAGATTTATTACTGGCAGAGATTTCTGATAAAAGAACTATTATAGAAGTAAATATAGCTTTCACTGATTTTTTTTTTCCCTGAGTACTGGAGATTGAACTTCTCAGGGACACTCAACCACTGAGCCTTATCCTTTTTTTTTTCTGAGGTTGGCTTTGAACCCCTAATCCTCCTGTCCCAGCCTCCTGAGCCACTGGAATTACAGACATGAGCCCAGCTCATTGATTAAGTATAGCTTTAAGTATTGAATATATCTTTCATTGATAAACTTTTTGTTTCATTTATACTCTTATTATATCATGCTCTATTTATTTCTTCAGGGTGTTCTTTAACATTCTACAGTTTAAATATTTATTTCCCAAACTCACCAACTGGTTAATACTCTTTAGAGAAGAACAACTAAAGGATGAGGGATGTATGAATACACACAGGAAAATTCAGAGTGAAGGATTTTCTAATTATCATTTAGTTCTTATATTTTGCCTTAGTATGAAAGAAACAGGTATGTGGGTTGTTTATTCATGGAGTATTAGGAAATTATATTTCCTAAATCTTTGAAATCAATCCAAGAAAAATTTTATGTTGCTTTCATAATGTAATTATATATGTACATAGAATTCTTGAGAAATATATTTTTGCTTAAATATAATTTCTTTGATAAACTTTCCAGTTTGCTTATAATTTATTTTTATTTTGGCCACACATTTTACAGTCTGGATATTTTACCAGAATATACCTATGACAGGTTCTTTATCCACAAAGTTTTCCTATAAGATCTTTGTAAATTTCATTATTCCTTTCATCATAAGTTTTATTGTATTTGTTCTTTTATACTTCTTTATGCTCTTTCATATATAAATTGAAATCGAATATAGTCCTAAATTGACCCTCAGGTTTTTAAAAGAAATGTATTCATTCATCTTTCCTGGGACACTATAGACATACTTTTGCTTTAGAACCTATTCATTATCTTTTCCTTCTTCCTGCAATACTCAGATAACCATTCTGATCAGCCCTTTCTTTCTAAAGAAGTCTTCATGACTGTCTAATGTAAATATAATTATCTGTTCACACTGGGATTTCAGACTCACCCAACTACTTTTTTCTTTTTTCTTTTAAAATCACTTATTGATGTATAATCTACATTTTTTAGTATGCTATTAAGTTCTGTTTCATTCTCGATTGTAAGTATCATGAAAACAGGCAGCTTTTTCTTTCTCTGATACAGCTCAAAGGACAGGTCTGTGTCTGGATCAAAGAGGTGCTACAAAGAAAAAGAAATTGAATAAATGAATAAAGAATGAATGGATGGATGGATGAATTCTCTATAATTGCTACACTGTTTTGCATATGTTTTGATTAGTAATATGAATATTCAGAAGATTTGTAAAATTTAAGGTTTTTCTCCTTTATTTCCAATAGTTACAAGGCACAGTTACTAATACTTTTGCTTTGGTTTGGTGTTGAAAAATAACCCTTCAAATAGCATGTACCTCTTTACCTATCCCCAATAGATTCCTTTCCTATAATGTTCTCATCAACATTTACACATTTTCTATATGTTTATATATACAATGGTATAGACAGAGCATGTTTCGATTCATTTATTCATTTTTTGAATTTTATTTATTCTATCAACATGCATTCCTTCAACATTGATTGAACACCCTGCTATGTGGCAAGTAATGTTTGTTGTATGTGCTAGAAAATAACATTGAACCTGTCAGATAAGGCTTCAGTACTAATGCATCTTCCTATTGAGGAGATGAAGAAAAAATAAGCAGTGCACTCTGAACTAGGTAAAACTACATTAGGGCAAAGGCTGAGACAACGTGATTGGGGAAGCTATTGTGCTTAGATAAACGGGAAAATTCCGTTTCTATAAAGAACATATATGTGGAAACCTGAGTGACAAGGAAGAGCTACCATGTAAAGATGGGAAGAGATGGTAGGGAAGAACACAAGAGCAGTGAAAGCAGTTAAAACAATGCAGTAAGTTCTGCATGATTGAGGAAGCTACCAACAAGTTACATAACTGAGCGAGTGAGCAGGTAGGAGAGTGGTAAAGGATCAGCTTAGAGAAGGAAAAAAATACAATATTTGAATTCACATGATTGTTGGAGAGTAGAGGATGATTTAAATAAAAAAAGAAGAGAGGGAACATATAATGTATTTAAGAGACTTTTTCATTTGTTTAAATAAAATGTGATGTATGCCTAATGTAAATGTTCACATAAACTTAGGTATTTCAAATCTTTTACTTAGAGACAACTTCTGAACATAAATATTGCTATGTCAATTGTGGAACTAACTCTACTACTTTCAAGCTTTTAAAATGATCAAAGCTTTCAAGTCTGATATCAATAGAATTTAATTTATTGTTTCTTTTATTCTATTTATTTCAAGTTAGAGGCAACTGGACATCATAACAGCCAAATACAATTCTTATAAATGTTATCTTTGAATGATTCTAAATTATTATGTTTCTTAGAATATACAAGGAAACATACATAGCCAACTCAATATATTCTGTATTATGTAAATATTTAAAAAGCTTCTGAAAAAAATCTAAAATCTATTTCTCATTTTTTTAATTACAAAAATAATAAATACCTTTATTCCTCAGGAGCAATGACTTTTTGTCAAAACACTATACAGGTTTAGAAAATGTGTCTCTTTCATTCACTTAAAACAACCACTGATGTTCAAATTTGTTTCACCAAGGAGAAAATTAGATTAGTGAACACAAAATAGAAAGCATTGTTGTATTAAGCAATTACTTACGATTTTTCCCTCCAGATATTTTTAGGGTTGGACTAATGAAACATTTTGTGCTTAATAGAAATGTAGGAAAGAGAATTTTTGATAGATATAATCTCATAAATCATTTAAGAAATATACTTAAACTGTTAGAGGAGATTTTAAAAATAAAAGAATAGAAATAAGTGAAATGCTTATTAAGCATTCAGTAAGATCTTGGGATGCTTGATATATACTCTTTGGACAAAAATGCATCAATACATGTTCATTTATACTGGAAAGTATTTGAAGAAAACTATTATAAGAACTTGTTTAGGAAGAGCAATTCCAATTATTATACTGCATCAATTTATTTTGCCACTAGGAAGGAGAGAAGCAAAAGCTTAAATTTGCAATGAAAGGCATCTATTTCTGAACACACAAAGGTTTCTGATAATTATACCTCAATTCAATAATCATTACTAAAAAATAATGTTACAAAGATATTAGTGATGCTATCCTCTAGCCTGAAAGACAATAGTATCATCATTGTTGAGTAAATGATCTTATTGTGGCTTATAGAATTTGTTGCTTGATGGTATTAAAGAGCCAACAACATTTATGCAAAAGTTTATAAAACCGTTAGGTAATACCAATCCTATATGTTTTAAATAAAAGTGAAAATACTCATTGAGGAAAATGTTCTAGATTTCATTTGTATATAGCAGAATAAACTTACTAGCAAGCTTGCATTGCTGTTTTTCCATTATATTATTCAAAGAAAAATAAAAATGAGCAAATAATAAACTGGTTAGGTATTAAAGTATTCTATACACATTGTTGTAGAATTTAAACATATTTTTAAACTAAAGCGATTATTTTTCCTCTTGTTTAAGAAGCAATGAAACCTATTAAAATAATGAAAGAGATACATGTAGGAATCTTAAGTTATTTTTCCAAGAGACTTTTGTTATGCCAAGTCAAGATATTTTATTAAAATGTATCCTGAGCTGAATCCAAGAGGAGATTGATATTCTAGAGACTTTGAATATGAGTGCCCTCAGTGTGGGTTTTTAAACACTTCATAGCCTTCTCACATTCTTACCAAGTTTCAAATTGTATAAATAATATAAAGGTTTTCAAATGCTTTGATCATTTACAAAGACAGGGACTACATAATCTAAGAAGCTGCATGATATGTCATTACTGCAATTATTATCAAATTTATATTCTGTGTTCTTATAGTTTAAATGGGTAAAGAAAAATTTTGTTTCTTATAAGACTGAGTCCTTGATCCTCACCAGTATTATGCATTCCTCTATCCTTAATGGGTTTCAAAAGGGGAGCCTAGATGTGGAACTATTCTACTTTTTAATATAATTTGCTTCTGTCAACAAAGGAGCCAACAGTGAGCCTCAGACACAAGACATTTTTTACTAACAGAAGGACTAAGATTTGGTGAAGTCAAATAATTTAACCAAAATCTCTAAACTTGTACATGGCAAAGTTGAGATTCCATCTTTGGGTCCTAAGAATAAAACTGTTAATCAAATATCTGCAAAGATATCTTGTAATTATGAACATGATGTCATGTAATATGATACTTTAAATACTTATAAATGTGTTTAATTACAGCTTTAAGTGAAAAATGGCATTGGTTTTCTACGCCTTTAGGTATTATTCTTTTTCATTATGTTATACACAACTACAATTTTTTATGTCTTCAATAATTTTGAACTGGATTATTTGCAAATTAATTTGTATTATACCACTGCATTAATAAAATAATCTTTGTAATAGTTAACTTTAAGTAAAAGTAATAATGAATTTAAAAAGAAATAAGAAATTTGCATTGGCATAACAAAATGTTTAAAAATTATATGGCTTTTCATGAAAATTTCAAATTTTAAATAACAGCTATTCATGTTTTTCAAAGTATAAATATTATTTGATATTTTGAACAATACTCCAACACTAATATTTCAGTCCTGATCATATAATTATTCTACAGTATAAATATGTGTAGTTAAATTAGTAGTTCCAATTAGTTTCACAATGATTGATTTCAACACGAAGGCTTCTATAATTTGACATGCATCTGGTAAAAAGCAAATAAAACATGCTATATATTTTATATTATGATCCATGTCCTGAGGAAGCAAAAATTTATAATTTATATCAAAGCCAAGCAAAGGCCTTTAGACATAAAACAGCACTTTTAGTTATACAGTTTGTTATGTGTTGACTCTGAGACTGCTTGGAACTTCAAGGCTGAAACATCTTATGCCCAACTTCTAGGTTTATGAAGACTAAAATGTAAGAAATCGTCTTTCACTTCAGGTTTTAAAAATGACAGTGCAAAGATAAAAGAGAGTGGTATCAGTGATGTGGAAGAAGTATGTGCTTATAGAGAATTTATGGTGTGTACTACAAATGTTAAAGACGAAAACTTCTCAATTTAGACCACTGTGAAGCTTCAGCTCAGATCATTCAGTTTTAGGATCTCTGTTCTTTATGATGTGCAGAAAGAAAAGTGTGAAAGAGTCTTCCTTTTCCTTCATAAACATAGTATTTCTATTTGTTAGAAATTTATATAGATAATAGTACTTTTAAAACATTCTACTGTATTTCTTGTCTTATATTTTTCAATCTAACCCAATGACAAAATGAGAGATCTTTTTGTTGGAGAAAATTTCTTACCTAGCTATGATCTGTTTTTCCAGTCACTAAAATTGAAAAAAAAAATTACAAATACAAAAACTTTAAATGGTGTGTTTACAGTTAGACCTAACAATCAAGTCTTCAAATGAAGTTTGCAAATGTACTTTCTTGAACACCTAAGGGAAAGAAAAGGAAAACAATAATTTTATCTAATATATATATATGCGGGAAATTGAATCGAGGGCCTATTGCATGCCAAGCACAGTTTTGAAATACTGGTTTACTGAGCATTATGGTTCCCAGAAGACCCTAATTTGAAAATCCAATAAGCACAAATACCTAAGGAATTATTTTTTATTGATTAAAATTCTTTATTTGCATGCAATATAAGCCAAAGTGGTTTATTAAGATCTCAAAAATTATATAAAACTAGCCAAAAATTAAAAATTAAAAAAGGACAGGAGAAACAGAGAAGAAATAAAGCTTTGGAAAACTAGGGACAAAAATATTGGCTAATGTTTATTATGTGCTTTTTTATGTCAATCACTGATAGAGATGCACATATGTAAATGATAAATATTGAATATTTGATTAAATCCCACAAAGTAGTATGTTATTTTTAGCTTACTTCTTTCACAATTGTCTTTTGATCATGAGTTAAATATGAAAACATAGGGATTCTACATGATTACTGATGCTTTAATGGATGAATTTTTTTGTCATATATATATATATATATACATATATATATATATATATGCAGATATATATATATATTCCTGAGAAATGAACCCAGGGTCTAGAGCATGCCAAGCATACATTCTACCACTGAGCTACACATCCAGCCCCTGGGGAAAAAAATATTTTGTTACTTTTGTAATGGTCCAGATAATAAGTGTCGGAAGCATGGCAGATCACAATCTGTCCAACTTGTCTTCTTTTCTATTTCTTGTTCATCCCCTTTATTGTTTAAACAACCCCTTAAAATCTTAAGCAAATTCTTATCTTGAAGGTGGTATAAAAGTAGGTCTTTGGTCCATGGATCATACTTTTCTGAATCTAGAATTATTGCATGAAATCAATTCCATTTTCAAAGTATTTTCGTAAGTTCCTCTTCTGGTAGGATGCAGTAATGTTCTGGCCACCAAGGAATTTTTCTTATTTTAGATTCAGTGCCTGAAAAACCCTCTGTATTAGTCAGGGTTCTCTAGAGGAACAGAATCAATAGGAAGTATGGTTATAAAAAAGGGGATTTATTAGATTGACTTACAAGACCAGAAACTGGATGGTCCCTAACGGCCATTTGCAGGCTGGAGAGCTGAACGAACCAGTAGCTGCACAGTCCAGGAGGCTGAAGCCCCAGATCAAGAGGGATCAACAGTTCTACTCTAGTCCGAGACCAAAGGCTTCTGGAAACTACCTGGAGTATCACTGGCAGAGCCTGCTTTGGAAGAGTGAAGAAGCAATAGTCTGATATCCTCAGATGATTGAAGCAGCAATCAAGAAGTCATTCAAGAAGATTCGAGCTTGCATCTGCATCTGCTTCCTTACTTTTGGGCAGTGCTGCCCACGCTTAGGGAGGGCCTCCAGTTCACTATCCTTCATTCCAATCATTCCTAGACACACCCTCACTGATACACACTGAAGCCTCTTAATTGGCATCTCTTAATCCAAACTGACAATTCAGATTAACCATTACACCCTCAAAATTGGAATATTAGCTTTTCATGGTGTTAGGAATCAAAGGATTCCTAGAAGCAGTGTTCACAAGTTGATCTCTGGTACTCTAGCAGCTTTTTCCTTATCTAGTAGTCTTGCAGTCACAGACCTTCCGGCTCATAAACTGACATGCAGAGAGAGCTCCTCCACAGCAGTGACTCAATTTCAAAATTTGTCACTAGCCCTAGGGAGGAAATTATTGGTACCACTCTTATTCCCAAACATAACTCCTTAGAAAGTTGCACTTTAATTTGGCTTCATACTTTCAGTGATTAATTTATCACAACCAATGCTCTTTCAAGGTTTAAAACATTCTATCCAACTGTTTCTAAAGACTTTTATACTATTTTCAAATTTGCTACTAATAATTCAGTGCCTTTATCTGACTGCCTTCCATGTTGTTATATTTCCAAGAGGGCCTTTTCAGTTGAGGTTTCTTGTTTTTTTTTGTTTTGTTTTGTTTTTTCCCCATGTGATTAAGCTACCCTGATGGAACAGATAGCAAAGAATTGAATAAATACAGCCCTTGTTATTTTTTTCATTGAACCAATCCAAGGTGAACAAAGTGTCTTCCAGGTCTCTGTGTGGTTAAAGCACTCAAGTCAAGGAAGGAATTCATTGCTTTTTCAGGAATGTGCATGTCATCTGTCCTTCATCTGATTTAAAATTTATTCCATATATTATGAACCAATATGGTACATCCATGAAATAATTCTTACTTTTCAAAGTCTTTATTTATTTATTTATTTATTAGTGTTGGAAATTGAAACCAGGTTTCCCTGTATGCAAAACACATGCTTTACAATGAACCATATTCCAAGCACACTGCAAACTCTTTTAAAAGTTACATCCTTTACATTAATGCTCTTTAGCCCTTGATTCACATTTGAAGATTTTTTAAAATGTCAGTTTTCTCCTGTATTCATTTATCCTTTTCTTCCTCTTTCCTTTCTCCCTCATTTCTATCATTCTTCCCAAATATTTAAGTACTATAATTAAAAAACATTCGTGTCCTTTTTCCTTGTACTCTATCTTCATCTTAATAGTGGTCCAAGACACCCAGCAGGGTTTAAGTCTAGACGTAAGGGCAGTCATTCTGGAAGGGGATCAGGTACAAAAAAAAAAAAAAAAAAAAAAGAAGGTATCCTAGTGTGTTTGGGAAGTTTGTTATAGACAGAATAATTGAGCAAGTAACCAAATATGTTTAAGACAATGGGGATCAAGCTTCTTACTAATAAATAAAAGATTTATAAGATATAAGGAAGCTAGAGTAAGTCCTATGATATGGGATAGGAATTATTGGTATGATCTCAACTTGATGTACAGATATATGTTAAGTAGAGATAAAAATATCTGTAAATATGTAAATAAACATAGATGTAATTATATTATTAGAGAGGTTATAGGTATGTATTTATACCCTATGTATCTTTTCTTTCTAGTTATATATTTATAAATCTACATTTATATTATATACCTTGTCTGTTTATAAACACTAGCTTTTTCCTGGGGGCAGCAATATCCAGGAGTATAAGGACATCTAGCAGTCAGACATTGTTTTACAAATATGGTATTCCTATGTATCTAGATTTTAGATCATCTGTGTTTATCTCTCTCCTGGATGTAGAGAACCCACTAAGAAAGTCAAGATGGCTCAAAATTCAGTCTCATGAGGACACTTGGTGGCCAGAGGTTTACTTCTAAATATGACTTTTCTCTAAAGGGAAGCAGTGCTTCTCAGAGAAGTGTGTGATTCTGTAGCTGGAAGATCTTATTATTTCATTAAAGAAAAAAATGAACCTGGAATATCTTGTTCCAAAAAGCGTAGAGCCAACCAAGAATGATAAAGACATGTTAAAAAGAACATGGAAGCCAGATAGAAGGGTCTCCTGCTAGCCAAATATGGGACTCTTGAACTTGATAAATTATATCTTATTGAATAAAATTGCTTCAGACAAGAATTAGTACTATATGCTAAAACCAGTGACTCATGAGACACTTACATTATTTTGATGAATCTCTATAAAATAATTATTAATTATAAAGGAATGTGAGTAGCTTTAAAGTAGAGAAAACTGCCGTTACCCTAGTCTGGTTGCAGTTTAGATAATCAGCTTTTTGTACACATAGATCTTAACACCTAAAAGAATACTATTAGAAAAAAATAAACAAACTAGTATCCTTCTGTAATATTTCTGCCAAAAAAATGGATAATCCGATTCATTTATGAGGAGGCATCAGCTAAATCATGGCTGTGGTGTATACATGTATGAATATGTAACAACGAAACTAGTCATTATGTATTATTACAATGCACCAATAAAGATGTGGGGAAAAAAAGAAGCATCAAGTAAATTTAAATTCAGAAACAGTCTATGATTATTTTTGTAATGTCTCTGTAAGTTTGAAATCAAACAGAAATAAGTATAAAATAAATAAAATGTGTATGGTGATGCATATATTAACTTGATTTTGTTTCACAATGTTTATTTGCATATTTTAAATTAAGGTACTGTACTTGATAAATACAATTGTTAGGTAGCAATTTAAAAAGCAACTTGATCAATTAAAAGTAACACAAATTCTGAACCCATTTCAAAATAAATATATCAGTATTTCTGGAAATGAGACCTAGATCATAGTATGTTTAAATGCCCTTGGTGTACAATGTCCAGCCAACTGTGAGGACTGCAAATCTGTTTAAAGTCAGAGAGTTTCTATAAACAGGATCAAATGTTTTGGTTTACATAAACAAACAAACCACAGCCAGCTGTAAGATTTGGTATATTTGTGTTGAATGCCCAGCCTTCTAAAGTGTATCCATTTGTGACATTATTTGATGCTTGCTTTTCCAGTACACACCCTGAAACTTCATTCCCAGTCCTATTCCCCAGATACATACTGACACACAATTAGGAGCTGTATTTTGTACTTCTTCATTATAACACAACACAGTCTGATTTTTTTCTGTCTTATAAACGTGAGGCTACTTAGTCATGATTATTATATTTTCTTAGGAAAGTGAGTCAAATTTTTTTAATTTGGGAAGAAACAACTTCTAAAGACAGAAGAAAAGTCATTGAAAGAAAGAAATTTTTGCCTGGCATGGTGGCATGGAGATCTGCAATCCCAGAAGCTCCGAAGGTTGAGGCAGGAGAATCTCGAGTTCAAAGTTGGCCTCAACAATGTCGAGGTCCTAAGCAACTAAGTGAGACCTTGTCTTTAAATAAATACAAAGTACATCTGGGGACGTGGCTCAGTGGTTGAGTGTCCCTGAGTTCAATCCCTGGAAGCAAACAAACAAAAAGAGATATTTTGTTGTGAGAGGGGCTACAGTTTTAGTAAACTTCCAGATCCCTGCAAATACTGCCATCTCAATGATACAGAACTTGCTTGATCTTCCTCACACAATGCTTTCCTTGTCACATGAGGGAGCAAGGTTATGAGTTCAACTGGCATTCAGAGTCATAAAATCAAATTTGTAATTTTATTTTCAGTCCACAAACATGAACCTCTAAGAATCAGATGTAATCAGAAACTTTAGAGAATTTTTGAGTTTTGAGTTTCAATTTATGCATTGAGAAGCAAACATAAACACAATATTAAGTGGAAGATATTTTTAGTAGAGATTTCATTGACATAGAAATAGACATAAAATGTAAAGTAGAGTTAGATTTCTTAGATTTGCACCTTCTATATTCAGGAACTTACAGTTTCTTTGGCTCTTATTTTCTCACCTTCTCAGTGAGACTTGTGTCTTAGTTCCATTATAGCTTAACTTGACTAACAGAACTCAGTCTGTGTGAATTTTTAGCTCCAGTAGCTCAAATTTGACTATATATTTTTTTCATGCATTCCAAACCCTAAGGGAATATAACTTACTACCAACCTAATCATGGGTCAAGTGGACGAATGAGTTTGGTCCAATAAGTTATAACCCATGCTTGAGATTATACATGCTACATTTGTTTGGAGATGGCAAATTAAATATTTGAATTTGTCACCCTCTTGTGTTGAATTGTGACAGATTATCAGACATGGCTATTTTAACAGGATCTTTTTATAGTGTTTCATTGTAATTGGCACCTGCTTGCCAGAAGACCTGTCCCCTGTTTCCACATGTCTGCAGATGCTAACTAATTTAATTATTTCACCCCAGCACTCTGTAGGCCTCTTGCTGAAATATGAATGCTGCCCTACCCTTCTTGGCTAAGAAGCACATTCCACAAGACCTTATTTCCCAGGGTATTCATTGCCTGCCAGACTCTTTCAGTAGCAATTACTTTATCTGCTGGTATTCTTTAATTAAAAACTGGCAAAACAAACCTGGATACAGTTGGCAGAAATGAAATTTATTATAAGAGTATTAAGGGCTTATTTAAATGACAGGATGGCAAGATTGGAAATAGAACAGAACAGAAGGAGTTCTGTAGTGCTACTTAAGTTGAACTCTAGGAATGGTTCTCAGAGCAGCAGCACTGGGGCTCTTGTGCTGAGATGAAAAAATATTAACTGCTGCTTTTCGTCTTGATCTGTATGCTTAAGATCCTAAGTTTGAGGAGCAGTCATTGGACTGCAAGTATTTAGAATATGTTTCCACCCGATGGTTCTTTTGCGGAAGAGTAAACAGTCAAAGGGCTTCTAGGAAATTCAAAAGTGACAAGTAAGAATGGAAGTCACAGAGCCATAACATATGGCCAAAAGCCACGCAACATGATAGTTTTCACACACACACATACACACACACACACACACACCTGCACACACAGAAAAGGAAATCAGAGTGCTGTTAGGATGAACAGATAGATGCTGAAGAAGGTGACAAGAAAACACTAAAGTGGTACATAAAAATGGTAACAAATATAACGAAAACCATATCACCTTGAAAATTATCTAAAATATTGCCTAAAATATTGCCCCTAAAATACTGGTATCATGAAGGAACATTTTATTATTAAGTATTTGGGAGTTGAAGAATTGATTTGTTTCCTAGTATTGTTTATAAATGTAACTAATTTAAAGCATGTGGTTGGTGAAGGTTTTTAATTTATTCCAGTATGTATAGATGACCATTTTAAAAATTTCATTTGTCACACCACTTTAAGAATAAAATTATATTTATGATTATCCACAAGTGAGAAAAATAATAAACATAAGCATATAAATATATAAAACATGGAAACTTTCAGAAAGTTTATGAGTTTGCCTCCCCTCATATTTCACTAATTTAAACTTAAAGGGTTGCATGGTTCTTATTTTGAGAAATCATTTCTTACAGACTGACTCATAGATATATCTCAAATCAAAGGTAAAATTTTAGTAATATTAATACTGGCCATGAATATGTTTATTTGGGGCCCCAAATATATTTATCTTGTTATTTGTAAAGACTCTATGTGGATTTTATTTTAAATTTAATTTAATGATTTAAAAAATAATACCTACTTATTGAAGAACATGTATTATGTTAATAGTTATGTTAATAGTTTTAACAGGAAAAAGGTCATAAACCCATCATCCTGAGTTAATAATGATTTTTATTAAAAGAGTTATACCATTACTTTTTTTCACTTACTTTTTACCTGTTTTATGGAACTTAATTTTTGTTGCCTTATATGATTCATTCCTTTTAATATATGGTCATATGTATTTGTGGTTCCCATGAAAACTTTTTTACAAATTTAATTTATTCATTCAGGTCTACGATTGGCAGAGTCACTTTGCAAACCAATAAGCAATTAAATATACTATGATCATTTTATTAGACACTAAGTTAAACAGGAGGTAATGCATTTTGGTGATTTAGAATCAATCCTATATATTGAGAATGAAGTTGGCATAAATTTCCAATGGTTGAGATGTTTTATTAGTGATTTTGCTTAGAAACAGCTTTGTATGGAAACCCAAGTTCATCTAAAATAATGGGTTACATGGAAGATAGCAAGATTAAAACAAAGCCAGGCAGTTTCCAAATTCTTAGGCTGCTATGCCATTCGGAATCAGGTTTTGCTCCTATTCTCTATTTTATCCAGCCAAGGGAGAGTTTCATCCTAAAAGTTGCATTATAAAATATTAATCTTTCCTATTGTCTCTTGACTGTTAAATAATTGAAAATGACAGGGAGATTTACAAAATATGAAAATCTTTTAAAAAACTTTTCTAGATGGAAGATAAAACGATTTAATTAGGAAGAAATGTGAACAAATTTACTACATCAAACTTAAATCTCGATGTATCCTGCACAGTTAATGAACAGTTCTCTGAACACAGGCTGTGAGTCTGTTTGAGAAAATTAAGTTATGAGAAAAATAAAAGAAACAAAGACAAAGTACATAGGTAAGAAGAGGGTCCTGGTGGGTTGGTTACCATAGGTCTGACCTTTAAGGGAGAAAGAGGGCCCTCGTATTTTATTTCATATGCAAACACATCAAAAGGGTTTACTGTGAGAAAAACTTCTAAAAGATAAACAAAAGTGAGGCTGTGGGGAAAATAGCTTAATTGGGAACTTTTCAACGCAGCAGTATTTTTTCCTCCTCCAGGCAGCTGGTGCTTCAAGGCTATTTGAACTCACTACTCTCCCTTCCACCCAGGCAGTTGCCTAGGGCTGGATGAACCAATAAATTTGTGGAAGACAGAATTTTCCCTGAGCAGGACGTCACTAGCAACTGAGCAGTCTCCAATGGGTGAGATCTCATTGAGATTTCTCAGAAGAGTAAGCCTCTGCCTTGAGATGGCTCAAACAAGTCCATAATTCATTCAAGGCTCCCGACACTTAAATACATAGTTTTGTATTCTTTACTGAATTTGCATTCAAAAAGTTTTTCTGGAAGTTTTAGTATTATTTGATTTCCTATAAATATCAAACCTGCAGGCATAAAGTTGAGGTAGAATCTCTCACCTCTCTACTTATGATGTATAATGATATATTATCACAACTCTGCAGGTTCTGTGAATGCATAATATGTGATTTTATTTTTTTTAAAACCCATGGGGACACTGAATTTGAAGATAGGTGACAACTACAATGGGTTGGCTGATTAATTTTAATACTCATTGATTTTGAAATTTGCTTCTTTTATCAATATTATTAAATATGCCTCAGATTCCATTAAGCTCTGAAATAGAGATAAGAGTTATGATTAGCCTTTTCAAAACTTCCATACTTTAAACAGAGAAAAAGAAAAGCTGAAAATTAGGTTCAGTGTAAGAAACGAACCAGCATTTAATATAATAAGGGTAAGCAGAGTTGCCTGGGAATACTTTCATAAGTCTAAGGAGGCCTTTGAGTTCCTGAACCCTTCATAGGTAAGATTCATTAGCAGTTAGGTAAAGACTCCACGTTGGAGACAGAGAAGAGCAGTCCAGCAGAGAACAAAGCTGGTAAAAAAGCATAAAGGTGATTCAAGTACTAAAATATGTGATAATCTGAAAGTAGCTTAGTAAATTTCTTAATGAGGCATAATTGGACAAGAGCTAAGTAAATAACTAACTTCCATTCAAAGGCTGGAGTTTGACTTTGATTGTGAAAGCTATGGGAAGTTATGGGAAGCTGGAAGGAAAGGATTGGCATATTTGATTTTCAGTTTTTACTTTTGTTTATAGAGGCAGATTAAAATAAGCAAAGTGTCAGGATGAGTTACTATGCATCATATGGTTACTGAAAAGAGGTCACAAGGACATGAGTTATATAAAATAGATAAGAAGTTAAAGATATGAAAGATTTACAAGTATAATCTACATAACTAGATTAATGGTGCATATTGAAGAAGAGTTCTGTTTCGAGCAACTCTGAATAAACCCATAAATCACATATGAAAATTTCCTCCTTATCTCATTGAAGAATCATTTATATTGTGATTATTAATCTGTTTTCCTTATAATTAGCTTTGTCTGCGACTGCATTTATTGAATCACCCATTAAAATTGTGTAAAGTTTTATGAATAAAATTCTGGTACATTCATGATGGAGCAAAGTGTGTTAGAATTACCCTTATACTTTAAGCAACTAGAAAACTGGAGACAATATATGAATCAATGGTGTTTTGGAATTGAATAAAACAGTGCATGGCCATGGCCTGAAACAAAGATAAACAAGATAAATAGAATAGTATAGATAAAGTATAAAACTGAATAATCAGGAATTATTGACTTAGGGACACTTTCTGAGGAGAAAGTATCTAGACCCCTGGCAAGCATCCAAAGGGAGGTGACAGACACACTGCTAGAATGTCTTTTAGAAGTCTGGAGAATGCAATGAATGGTCCATGATGAATAAAATAGATAGTGTAGAAATGAATTGGAATGGCCATACTGGAATGGCTATGTTACTTGAACACAGAAGACCCACCTCCTTAAAGAAGACTATATTCTTAGTAATGCCTTGAGTAAATACCAACCATTAAGACCATTGAAATTATGCCAATGAGAGGGACACTATCATTACTGAAATAATCAGTGATGGCTTTTTCTTGCAGGTCAGGACTGAGTTTCACCCACTAATAACCAAGAGAATAAAGAAACTATGAAATAATGAAAATTGATCAAGTTAATAATTCAGAGTTAGTGCCACTTTTCTTTCTACAAGAATGTTCGTTCCAGTCATCTCTGTTTTATTCTTGTTTGGCCTCTGTGGTAATAGATGGATTCTGGGCAATTTCCATAGGCCCCTGGCAATTCAACCAGGAGTAGCCCCAATTACTGCTATCTTGGGTGTGATGTCATTGCTACAGATGATCAATAAGGCTTCAGGTAAATGGTATACAGCTACTGGTTTTGCAATTTTTTGCTTTGAACAGGAAAAAAAAAAAGGAACAAATTTCAGTTCATATCCACAGGAAACAAGCAAAAATAATCAGAGTTTTGTCTAAGGACTATGTTTATTTTCTATCCCTTTATTATACCAACTAAATAATGACTTTGTTTATATGTTTCATAGAACCTAAGATTAATTCATCACACTGGGGGCTTATTATCATACAGACAAATGACTTAAGTTTACAAGAAGCTTTGTTATGATCTAGAGAGGAGAAAGTAAACCCTATGTAGTTCCAGGGAGCTGGCACTCACAATGTATTTCTGAGTAAATATTTCACACCTCTCATCTCATACACATCTAATTTTGTTTAACTTCAGCTTCTCATAGGTCTCAAATTGACATTCCAATGTCATCATTCTCACTGATGAGAATGAAATGTTTTTCTTCATGTTTGAAGAAAGTGCAATAATACCCATACTCTTCTATACTATTGAATATGCAATTGGAGGATGTATCCAAAGCAATTGAGATTTAAGTTCAAAACAAAATTGGAAAGGAGAAAATACAAATGTTCCTTACTTGCCCTCAATATGATTATATGAAAAAAATACTTTGCTAACATTTTTGCTAGAATTAATAACTGAATTTATCAATGAGAGCATAGTAGTCAACCCATAAAATCCAACAGTTTATATGTACTTGAATGGAATAACTTTACATAATACATTTTCCATAGCACACAATCTCAGCAAATACCTCAGTAAATACTTAGCTATTGATTCAATAGACACAGAGGCAAGTCTTCTCTATTCAACACTACAAAAGCTGATAAAAAAATACCAAGGAAACAAAAAAATGAACACAATAATCTTAAATATTTAGAATACAGAATGCTGTTAATATTCCATTCTTAAGTGTTTTCGTAGGCTTTGTGCCACCCAAATTGAAGTGCTTGTAAACTTCATAGAATAGATTTGTTACTACCTTAAATAGAGAGGCAATGACCCTATAAAACAATAATATTTAAAATGAGGTACAAAATTAGATTATTTTAAGACATTTTATAAAATAATCACAGAATTATAGTATTGACATAGGAAGACATGTATATCAATGGGAAGAATGCTTAATTCAGAAAGACACTAACACATATATGACCAATTGAATTTTTACCACCTTTATGTAGTGTAACTGATAAACAGAAAAATAGCCCTGCACATTTTTAATGCATAAAATTGATTAGTTGAGACATAGGCATACACCTATGATGCTCTCATCATAATCAAGAAAATAACATACACTTCTCCATAATTTTTATTTTTTATTTATTTTTAAATTTTTAAAATTTGTTCTTTTTAGATATATGGAACAATAAAGTGTATTTTGACATATATGTACACGGAGTATAACTTATTCTAATTCCATAACTTTTCTTGTCTATGGTTTTCTGTAGAAATTTAATGGTGACAGTCTAAATGTCACTTGACAGATTAGTGAATGAAGAAAATATGGTATGTATATAACAAAATATTCAGCCTTATAGAGATTATTTTTTCAAGATAGGTTTAATCTCACTTTCATACTAGTTTGAGACTATTTCCCTCTGTAGATTATAGTATTCCTGATTGATACCATAAAATCCATAAGTGCATCATAAAATTCACAACTTTTATATAGTAAAGCTGATCTTTATGTAGATATGTATAAGTGCTTAAAATAGTGTTTTGTTGGTATTTTTATATAACTACAATGGCCATAATAATGTTCTCATTTTATATATGCAATTGTTCTTGAGGACTTTCTTGAATATGCTCTTTTGTTGTTTAATAGAGCAATGAATTTATACCTTTGTTCAGGTGTGGAGAATGAAGACACTTATAAGATCTACTCTCTTTTAAGTGTATAATATCCTATTGTTAACTATAAACTCTGTTGTACAACTGTTCTCTAGAATTTGTTTATCTTGCATAACTGAAACTAGACCCTTTAGGCAAAACAGCCCATTCCTCTCATCCCCCAACTCTTGCTAAATAACATCCTATTCTATTTCTAGGAGTTGACTACTTTAGATTTCTCCCATAGCAAATTATACAATGTTTGTTTTGTGGCTGATATGTCCTCCAGGTTCATCCATATTGTCTCAAATGATAGGATTAATTCTTTATAAGACTGGATAGTATTCTATTATATTTATATACCATTCATTCACTCATCTGCTGAAAAATATTTAGGTTGTTTACACATGTTAGCAATTGTGAATATTGTGCAAAGAACATTGGAGAACGGGTACCCTTCTTGCTCCTGACTTCAAGATTTTTGTTCATATGTCCAGAAGAGGCATTGTTGGATTGCATGGTAGTTCTCTTTTTAATTTTTTGAAGAAACTCCATTTTACTTCTCATAGGGATTTCTCCATTGTACGTTCCCACCAACAGTATTCAAGGGTTCAAATTTCTCCACATCCTCACCACCACTTAATGTCTTTTGACTTTTTAGTATTATCCATCCTAACAAGTGTGAGGTGACATCTCATGACAGTTTGATTTGGGTTTCCCCGACATCTAGTTACTTGAGAATTTTCCCATATATGTTTTGGCTCTTTGATATCTTTAGAAAAAAGTCATTCACATCTTTTGTCAATTTAAATTTTTTACTTATTTTTATTTAAAAATATTTTGATTAACACATAATTGTACATATTTTAGGGTACAGTGTGAGGTTTCAATACGTGTATATGGTGTTATGATTAAACTGAAATAATTAACCTATCCATCCACATAAACATTGTTTCTCTGGAATGATAATACTTAAAATATTTTCTTATAGCTATTTTGAAATAACTGTATGCTACTTTCAACTATGTTATCCACACCATGAAAGAGAACATCAGACCTTGTATTTCCTACCTGTAACATTGAACCTACTGACCCACTTCTCATCATCCCCTTCTCTTTACTACTCTACCCAGCCCATTCTAGTCTCAACTTATGTGATAGCAACTTTTTAAAAATTATACTTACAGTTGAGATCATGTAGCATTTTTCTTTCTGTGCTTTACTTATTTCACTCAACACGGAAGAACATTCCAGGTTCTTCCATGTTGCTGCAAATGAAGAGTTCCACCTTTTTAGAATAGAATTCTAAAAAGAGTAGAATGAATAGAATTCCATCTTTTATATATATACCACACTGTTGTCACTCATTTACATAAAATAGTGAGACTCCAGCAAATTAATCCCCTCAGTACATATTTGACAAATAAATAATCAATTACTCATCTACAATTAAATTACCTTTTTACAATTGGTGGACTTGTAGGTTGATGCCATATTATGACTTGTTAATGAGGCAATAACTGTGAAGTACAGATGTCTTTTTGTTACAATTTAATTGTACAACATTGTTACAATTCTTATTTATTACAACTTCTAATTACCTCAGAAGTTAAAATACCCTTACATGTAAATTATACTAAATAATACTGATAAATGATACTATTTAGAAAAATGCTAAAGACATCACAGAAAATATTAAAAATAAATTTAGCTCACATAAACAAGCCTGAGCACAAAGGAGGTAATATCATGGAGCATATGGAAATCATGGATAAAAGGAGATCCCTTAACAGAAGGTCTAAACCAAGCACTTGGGTTGGTTCAATTGCATATTGGAACCTAGTTTCCATGTAGCAGGAAATTTGCTCCTCATCCGATGAAACTGACTGATTCAAAATTTAGAATTATCTAGTGTCTGATGTACAAATAATAGTAGTAGGTTCTCTCCTGAAAGAGAGGAATATGAGAAAGTTCAGTTTGTATTATTCAAAGTCAGCTAATCAGATTGGTATAAGTGGACATGACTGTGATTCTCTATTGTGTTATTTGATTAATGCAGAATTGTCCAAAATGGGTCCATACTCGATCCATAATGATATATATCATATGTGTCATACAGTCAGGTTGTAACTATTATTTAGGATAATCTAAGGATATCATTAAAAGAAGCACATTCTAAACAAAGAATCATAACAAAAAGTTAAGAGGAAAAGGAGCAACTATGGATGGACCATAACTAGGGACCTATAAAAATTTATAACAGGAATGGTTATAAGGAAGCAGATGAAAATTAAATGAATTTCATGGAGATCTTGCTCAGGTAGATTAGAATTGTGTACTATATATGGCAAATTGTTCAGGTGGTCTTGATCACCTTGAGAACTTTTGAAGATCAATCACCTCAGGGCATATCTGACCATTTTCAGTTTGAAGATTCCTACCGTAGTAACCTTCAAATGTTAATTTTTAATTGATTATTTATTTGTCAGATGTGTACCTAAGGATTAATTCTCTGGAGTCTCACTATTGTATTTGTTGTTAACAGTGTCAGAGAAGGACCTTTCCTATAGAATTCAAAAGCACTTTTACTCTGCTGTCTTTTCACATAGAAAGGAACTACAATTTGAAGATCATCAAGAGAGTATTAAGAAAAATACTGTAGAAGTACGGTCTGAACTTCTAGATGATAAGATAAGCATAGTCCATGAGTTCTTTGCAATATTTTGCCAAGTCTATGATGACAGGGCAGAGTTTTCTAAGCACAAGAGACTTTCCAGATTTCTAATTATTATGAGGATAAGCTATGTATCTCCAAAATAGTGAATCATTATGGTGATAAGAACTAGTTAGAGTATGTTGGAGGAAGATGCAGTCTAATCATTTTTTTAATTTTTAAAATTTATTTATTTTTAAAATTTGTTCTAATTAGTTACATATGACAGTAAAATGCATTTTGACATACTGCATTTGTACTGTACATAAATGGATCACAGCTTCTCATTCTTCTGTCTGTACATGGTGCAGAGTCACACTGGTCGTGTAACTATACATGTACATAGGATAATAATGTCTGTCTCATTCCACCGTTCTTCCCATCCCCAAACATACCCTCTCCCCTCTCCTCACTCCCTTCTGCCCCATCCAAAGTTCCTTTATTCCTCTCTCCCCCCACCCCATTATGGATCAGCATCGCTTATCAGAGAAAACATTCAGCCTTTTGTATTTTTGGTTTGGTTTATTTTACTTAGCATGATATTCTCCAATTCCACCCATTTATCTGCAAATGCCATAATGTCACTCTTCTTTAAGGCTGAGTAATATTCCATTGTATATACAAACCACTTTTTTAATTTATTCATCTGTTGAAGGGCATCTATTGGTTTCATAGTTTAGCTATTTGAATACAACTGCTATAAACATTGATTTGGCAGCATCACTGTAGTATGCTGATTTTAAAACCTTTGGGTATAAACCAAGGAGTGGGATAGCTGGGTCAAATGGTGGTTCCATTCCAAATTTTCTGAGGAATTTCTGTACTGCTTTCCAGAGTGGTCGCACCAATTTGCAGTCCTACAAGTCCATACTTGTCCAATTTGCAGTCCTACAAGTCCTTTGCAAGTCCATACTTGAAAAGTATGAGTGTACCTTTCCCCCATATCCTTCCCAACACTTATTATTGCTTGTATTTTTCAGTCTAATCAACTTTTATTGGAATCGTTTATCCAATTTTCAGGCATCTTTTTACTCTCAGGTTTATTATAGAAAGAAATACCTTGTAGTTAGCTTTCTTGTCTGATATAGTTGTATTTTGCCATCCATAGTTTAACATCTGAGAGTCTGACCAGCATATGTATCAGCTGATATAGTTAAGTAATATAACATAATTCTAAATTCTTTAATGGTTAGCTTTTTGTCTTCTATGGGTTTAGAGATATACTTAATTATAGATTTTGTTAGCCTGGAACCATGGTTAAAATTTCATAATTGCTATCTTACTCGGCTCACAGCCAGAATGAATTTTGCCAACGTCAGTATTATTTGGGCATCTTAGAAGATCCACTGGGTAAAGATTAGAAGTTTGGAAAAGATTAAGAAGAAGATTGACTTGAAAGAACCACCTTGGGCCTTTAATCCCAGTGGTTGGGAGGCTGAGGTAGGAGGATGGCAAGTTCAAAGTCAGCTTTAGTAACTTACCAAGGCTCTAAGAGACTTAGCGAGACCCTAACCCAAACTAAAAAAAATGAAAGGGACTGGGAAAGTGGCTCATTGGTTAAGCAGCCCTGGGTTCAATTCCTGGTACCAAAAAAGAAAAAAAAAAAAAAAAAAGGGAAGAAGAATTTGGAAGAGTAAGGAAGGAGGAGAGAATGATACAGGAAAGCAACTGAAAGATGAGGAAGAAAATAATTTACTAGAAAGTGATTCAGTTAGTTGTTGCTTAGATTTGTCAAATGTTTCATTAGGCTTGGTCAAAGAATATTTTAATGGGTTTATTTTGGATCTAGGATTTCATTTAAGGTCTTCTTTATACAAACAAGCAAACAAACAAATAGTTGCACATAAGATCTAAGAAATGTCTATTTCTCTTTTGAAGAACCTGTCAAAAAATACTATTTCTAAGATTGGCCATTTTTATTAATTAAACCATTAGTTATGGCTGTCATAATAGAGTGTCATGGTCTAAGTAGCTTAAATAAGCAAACAAAAATCATATTTTTCACAGTTCTAGATATAAGGATTCTAAAATCAAGGAGTCGGCAGATTTCGATTAGTCCTGAGGTCGGTCTCTCTCTCTCTCTCTCTCTCTCTCTCTCTCAGTGTATTTATTGGTGGCCAGTGGCCATCTCTTCCTGTGTCTTCACATGGCCTTCTCTTTGTTTCCTGTGTTCTAGTCTCTTCATCTTATAAGAAACCAATCAGAGCAAGTTAGGGACCACCCCATAATCTTAACCATCTTAAGTCCCCATATCCAAATTTATTCAAATTTTCAGGTACTGGGAGTTAAAACTTTAACATAAGCGTTTTCAGGGAACGTAATTCACTCTAAAACACCACTGAAGACCTAAATCATATTGTTGAAATTATCCCATTTTGAGATATATAGTTACAAGTATTAGGGCTATAAGGACTATGTGTAAGCAGCAGGTTGGTTGGTTGGTTGGTTTTTGAATAGAACAGAATTTAAACTTAGAATATTGTGTGAGAACTAGCAGTGACTAGCTGTGGTCAATTGAATGTATTGCTTGGCCATTTTGTGCCTTACGCTGACTACTTAACTGTTGACCACCTCTTCTGAATTCACACTCATCAATCTGAACACCTTCAGGCATAAAACCAGAGAGAATGCTGTCTAAACCAAAGCCAATATGTCAAGATAAAAGCTAAAACAGAAGAGGAATCACATCTGCTTTTATTGGTGACACACAGCAAAGTGATCCAACTAGATGCCAGTCTGTTGAGCACAGCAAACAAACTCAATGGTCTGTGGAACCCATTCAAACTGGCTGATAAGGCTAATGCCTGTCTTCTAACTCATTAATCTCCTTTGAAAAAAAAAAAAAAAAAAAAAAAAAAACACTTTTAGATAGCATAACACAATCTGAAAGAACAGAGAACAAAAATAGGATGGGAAGAAATGCCCTGCTTCCACCAAGGATGCCCAATGCATAGGAACCAATAACAAAACCCAGGTAATGAACTGAGAATAAATAACCAAGTGATTCAATGGAATTCAGATTCAGCATTGATTTATCACCTCAGTGTAGACTCAAAAAACTGTCAGAAGCATGTCAAAGGGTGGCTCTGTGTGTACCCCAGCTGATTAAAGACAGGCTCAGTGTAAAAAAGTACAAGTGGTATATTGTTATACCCTGCAGGAAAAATGTGGAAGCAAACAGATTGCCCAATGAAACCAGGCTATTTGTTCAGAGTTTATGATATCAAGGAAATCAGTCACTGTCACTTCATTTGGTTAAGAGCTGAAGGCAGAGAGAAGAGTGGGAAAGCTTTTAAAGGAAAAAATGAAATGGCCTCAGGTACTCCCTGGTTAGTGATTATTGGCATGGAGAAGCTGAAGGCAGGTTAAGGATCCTGCTTCCTGAAATTGGTTTGGGTAGTGGATTTGTTTCTCAGGTTGGTCTGAAGATGGCAATGGGCAAAAAACAGGGAGACATGCATTCATTTACCAGCTCCTATCTGCTTTAGGCTGATTACTAATTAGGGGCTGTTTGGCTTTCTGGACTGATGGCTGCAGAGTTGAAGACTGTGTGGTTTGCTTCTTAGGCTGGATCCTGAAGATGCTATGAGTCAGGTTTTATTACCATATGTGATCTAGCCATAGTCTGTATATTCAAATATTTAGTCTCTCACTTTTTATTCAGAAGATATATATTATATATATTCCATAATATATATAAAACTTAAATGTTAAATATAAAATATGTGCATGTATGTAAAATATAGAGTATAAGCCATACATACACATTCTCTATTTTTTTTTTTTTATTTGGTTAGTGAGGGGTAGGTAGTGGAAATTGAATCCCTTCTACTAAGGTATATCCTTACCCCTTTATTTGTTTTTTTTAAATTTTGAAACAGAATTTCAATAAATTGCTCAGATGGCCTTGAAGTTAAAAATCCTCCTGCCTTAACTTCCCAAGTAGGTAGAAATTCAGCCATGTGCCACTACCTCTGATCACACTTTCTATTTTCTCATCATTCCAACTTCATGGAAGAGATTAATAGACATATAAACGAGTAGCAAAAAATTATAAAATTAAATTGAAGTACACAAAAATAATTAAAGGAGATTTTTAAAGATAAATTTGAACTAAGAATATATAAATGTTGGAAAAGACTAAGTAAGACTTTGCTTGAAAATTTAAAAAGCAAAGCGTATATAATCTAGTAAATGGAGGGAGAGTATATTTCCTGATGCATAACAAAGACATTCAGAGGTTAAACAAAATAGCTAGCAGGTAGAAGAAAGAGAAGGACAAGAAGAAATAATTAGTAAAATGTATTAAAAGGTAAAGAGAAGTAAAATAATGAATGGACAAGGAGGCAACTCTCTGAATTATCTAGCTAAGGAATTTATGCTTTGATATTCATATGATAGAAAGCCATTGAAACTTTTATACAAGGAATGACTTAATCTAAAATTATACTAAGTATATTGCTTGGGGGATTTTGAGGGATGGATTTCACTGGGTGAAGTCTAAAATCAGGGAATGGCAATTTTTTTAAGTTACTACAAGAATGCTCAAGAGATATAAGCCTTCAATATAGCTAGGGAAATGTAATGTAGATAAGAGCAAAAAGCGCAATCAAGAATGCATTAAGAAATAAAAGCAAAAGACTTCTTGATTCAGAGTAGAAAGGGAGAGGGACGAATAAAGTTATGCCTACTAACCTGGAAGGGCAAACCACTGACATGAACAGCTAGATTAACTGGACAGTAGATTAACTAACAATGTCATTAAAAGGTTCAATATGTTGAATCTGCCTTTTCTGTGAAAAATACAGGGAAATATTTCCAATAAATATTTTTAGATAATCTCAAATTAAAGAAAGATGCAAAAGACAATGCTGTGAGTTTGCAGGAGGAAGTTGGCACCATTACAGGTAACAGGAGCAAGTAAAGTGGAAAATGGCAATAGGTGTCCCTGCAGATGTTTATGTAAAATTATTTCCTTCCTCCAGAGCACTTACCACAGCTCTACATTTTTTAGAAGGTTATTTAGGTGTCTGGTTAATGTACTACTGTTGGCATTCTGACTGAAGAAAATTTAATACCATGTTCATCATTCCAATTTCAGTGCTTAGCATAGCACTAGAATGTTTAAATAGCTTAATATTTTTCAAATAAATCAATGCATAAAGAAATGGATGAAAACAATCTTGAAGCAAACACAAATTTAAAGGATATAGGGAGAAAGAAGGACACATTTAAATGACCATGAAAGAATAGATGAGATAATGAAGAGAATCATGCAAGTGTGGTATCAAGGAAGGTAATGGAAGAGGGTTTAAAGAGGTAAATAATAAACTCTGCAATTCAAATGGAACAGAGATGATCAATAAGTGAAAACAAAAATCAATTTCTTTGACAACAGGATCTTTGCAGATATTGGAAGCATTTTCAGAGTTAAAACAATCACCTCAGAATGTGGTGGGGTGGGAGGGAGGGTAAATTGGAGGAGAAAATTTTAAAGATTGTAGACTACTCCTTTGAAAGCATGAATGGAGAAATGTAGTAATTTTAAGATAGTTGTAGAAGGAAACATGATTAAATATTATTATTGCATTTTTAAAAATATTTTTTAGTTGTAGATGGACACAATATCTTTGTTATTTATTTTTATGTGGTCCCGAGCATTGAATCCAATACCCCACATGTGCAAGGCAAGCTCTCTATCACTGAGCTACAGCTCCAGCCTCTATTACTGTGTTTTGATTGCAATTTCAAATCTGGAAAATTTGGACATGATTTTAGAGGAAAGAATAAGTAGAGAGAAAGAAATATTAATGATTCAGTATGCTATATCAAAACACCTCAGTCTGGGTAATAAATAAGCAACATAAATTTATTGCTCCACTGGTCTAGAGACTCCAAATTTCAAGATCAAGGATTAGTATCTGTTGAGAGTTTGTTTTGTTTCAAAGATGGTAACCTTTTCTTACATCTTTACATGGTAGGAAGGGCAGGAAGCATACTAAATCCTCTTTCACAGAGATACTAATCCCATTCATGAGGGTGAAGCTT
This sequence comes from Glaucomys volans, assembly GCA_020662805.1. NCBI lineage: Eukaryota > Metazoa > Chordata > Mammalia > Rodentia > Sciuridae > Glaucomys > Glaucomys volans. The sequence continues at coordinate 142,072 of JAJEJO010002814.1, read as the reverse complement.
TCATCATTAAATCACCTTTCCAAAGGTCCCTCTTTATGACCATCACATTGATTATGAGGTTGCAACATATGAATTTTGGGAGGATACATTTAGATCATAGCAAAAAATATTAGGCAATGTGGCCAGAGTTAGAAAATAAGATGATGCTTATCTTTTCCACCAATTATGCTTCTGTGACAGTTTGCATTCTCTATGATGGCCATAAAAATGTTCACTATCCCCCATGCTCTTGTTAATGATACCTTTTGTTAAATGATACTTCTCCAGTTGAAAGGTAAGGTTTATGTTTTCTGCTCTTGCATCTCAGTGCAAAATGTAGATATATGTGACTTAAGTTTACAAGTAACACAGCTATCACATGGTTAAAATGGGACACATTCTTGGAATCTAATTGCCACCATATGGTGAAAAGTGCAGGCATTCAAAAAGTTCATGAATATATATTATGGCCCACAATTCCAGCTGATCTTCAAACTATGCCCCTGTTCCGATTTGTGAACCACATGAATAAGTCATCTTGGAATTAGATTCTCCAGTTCCAGTCAAGTTGTCTCTGTTGTTGCTATATGAATCAAAACTGAATCTTCACCATAAGTCCTGCCTGCATCATTGATTCAAGAGCTGAATAAATATTTTTTAAAGCAAGTATGAATTGTATTGATTTGCTTTGCAGCAATAGTTACATAGAAGGATATTCTTTTCAATAACTTTATGCAGGATAAAACAAGGAATTTCAATGGCCTGCAAAGGTGAAACCTATCTTCCTTTCAGAAAATAGTTAATTTTTATTTTCTGTCCTAGAGCACATTAAATAAAGGACTTTATTTGAAGGTGTTGACTTATCTAACAATATCCCTTGACAATTATCCTTCCTGAAATATTTTAACAAACAAAACCATTCTTTAGAACTGACTTAGTGCATGTTAATAGTTATGTTGCACAATTGAAAATCAATTCATTTGATTTCATGTTACATGTACATAAGAGGTATCTGTCAAGTTGTCTATGTATTAGACAAAAGAAATCTTCTCTGTTGTTTACTTTTGTCTTATGTATAGACAATTTGGCAGATATCCCTAAGAAGCAACAATTAAATCATTTGAGCACTTGATAATGAATAAAAAATCTCTTAAAATATTTAGTAACTATGATGACAACGAGTATTTCTGGAAGAATTTCCTTCCTTGACACCATCCTGGTTGCTTGGCAATGAAGATTATGCACTCAACAATAAGACTTTGTCTATGAAAGTTGCTTAGTGATTTGTTAAAATTAGAATTACTCTCAGTATAATATTTTATCATTTCAAGATTAAAAGCTAAAGAAAAAATATTTGCATAAAGTAACTCAAGCTCAAAATTAAAATAATGCTAATGATTTGGTGAACTGCTCTTACTATTAATTTTTTTTTGATATGTGAAATTTTTTTCTCCAAAAATTCTTCTCTAGCTTGTGCTTCTTATTACACATAACACATACTGGATGAAAAAAGGATAAGATTAAGTTTCAAAGATTTGTCTGTGATATCAGTGTTCATAGTCTGGTCTTAGAAATTAAAAGGTATCAAGGATAATTGAAGCTCTTATATTAAATAAGAACTAAGAAACATTTGAAAGTAAAAGTAATTGGTGGCTTTACCGTGTGTGTATTTAAAGAACTTTGACACTAAAAGGCATTATAATGGTGTTTTTATGCTTATACTATTTGACTTGAGAAAATAACCAAAGTAGAACATGAGATAAAAACTCTTTTAAAGAACAAAGACAAAGAATGGGAAGAAGGCATGATTAAGACTTCACAAGCTCATTGAACATCACATAGAATTATTAGTGGAGGATGAAAGACAGAAAATGAAGAGACAAAGTTAGTGGGGTTAACAATCTGGGAAAACATCAAAGCATCCAAACTCTTACACAAGATGTGTCTGTTCAGAGTGAAACTACCACTCAGATACTGCTAAGGCCAATACTGTGGGTGTTCTGAAATTGGATCCAATTGAACACATAAAATGAATACAAAACTACATGGAAAAATCTGTGGACTTGAGTTGAATGGAAATATGCAAATTGATGCAGCAGGCAGGCTGTTAGCATATTTAATTAAAAATGTGTAAAATGTTTTTAACATACTTTAAAAAGTTCTCAAGTCTACTTTAATCATAAAACATACCTTTGACATATTATTTTTTATTCTGCTTTCCTTTAGTTAATAGGGAATTTGTATGGAGAAACGACCAGAGAAAATATCTATTTATTTGATATTATATACAGGAATATAAGATGTGCCAAAAGCAAAAAAGGCATTTTACTGTGTAATATAAATAAGATAGATTTAAATAATAAGTTTAAGAACAAACTAATTTAATATATCAATATAATTAAAACAGAAAATCGATAATATAAACAAATTAACCTATTAATTTAATTAATGTGCTGTAAATATATGAGAACATCTGCCATATATTTCAAAATTTATCAAAAACTAACAAAATGTACATAAAGTAGATCTCTTGAACAAATTTCAGATGAAAGTGTTTCATTTAAATAGCAAATAATTGCAATTGCTTCAAACTAAAACATGAAAATGATTTATTTTACTTAGATTTATTTTATGGTATATTTTATCAGGCATAGATCAAACAGAAGATCAAACAGAATTTCCATGTGATCTAGCAAATATACTGCTGCATACATACCCCCCAAAATAAAAAGGAAGAATCTGTCTTAGTTTGTTCAGGCTACAATGAGAAATATGATAGCCTAGGTGGCTTATAAACTGTAGATATTTATTTCTCATGTTCTTAATTCTGGGGGGGAATTCAAGAACAAGTCTCAGGCAGATTTGGTGTGTCTAGTGAGTGTCTCTTTTCTGGATTATAGGTGACTGTTTTCTCGTTGTGTCTGTTCATGGGGGAAGAGAGCTCTCTGGATACTACTTTTTTTCATAAGAGCCCAACTCTTATGAACTAATCAGTTCCCCCCACATTGCATCTCCAAACAATATCACATTGGAGATTATTTTTCAGTGTACGAATTTTGGACAATAAAACATTTAATCCAGACAAGACTTGAAAAGAAATTTTTGCAACTGTGTTCATAGCAGCATTATTCTCAATGACCATTAGGTAGAATGACTCCCTGTGTCATTGATAGATGAATGGATAAATATGATATATTCAAACAATGTAGTGTTATTTAATCTAACAAAAGGAAAATTTGACATATGCTGCAACATGGATAAAACTTAAGGACGTTAAGCTAAGTGTAGGAAAGCAACCAAAAATGACTAATTCTGTATGATTCTTCAGAATTTCTGCCTCTTTATTTAAATGGTATTTCACTTCTTATATGTTCTCTCTGATTTCATTTCTTACATCCTCTTTTTCTTCATAGATCAGTTTAACTACAAACTTCCTAAATTCCATCTCTGACACTTCTTCCTCTCTGGTATCAAAGGAGTCTTATGTTGAGATATTCTGCATTGTTTGGAATGGTTTGTTCCCTTCCTATTTCGTATTGTTTGTGTGTTTATCCATCTATCTGGATGGATCTAAAGCTGTTGAATTTATGCCTTACAAGTTTATAATGTCCCTGTATGTTACTAGTATCTCACAAAAAGCAACAACCTATGCAAGCAATATAGAGCAGGAGATTAGTTACTTAGATCCTATTTTGATGTCTACATCGTTGCTTGGTACACTAAGCAGAAATAGTAGTACACTAAGCAGAAATAGTTCAGCAATTTCCATCAGTAAATTACATCTGGCATAAATCAAACAAAAGGTATTGTCTATGGCTTCTGCCATCTTGGGACTACAGTACTGTGGCACCAATGGGAACTGGGAACCCAGATCAGTGAGTTTGTGGCGAGGTCCATGTGAACCTATCTAAGCCTAACAAAGACAGTTGAGCCTAACAAATCTGGTGGAAATCAGAAACTTAGCATTATGCTTTGGGGAGCACAAGTTGGAGAGGCTGGGGAGTACCCAGCTCACCCCAACCCTGTGAGTCTGGTAGTTACCAGAGGCTCACGAGGTCAGCTATAGCAGGTTAGGAAATTGAAAGGGTGGGTGTGAGGGTGGTTGGCGCTTAGCTTGCCTAGCCCAACTGACCTCAGCCTGTCCCACCCACTGGTTCCCTGACCCCTGGTATCCTGACCCCGTGACCCTCAACCTGGCCCACTGCTTGGCCTGCCAGGCCTGTTGCTTTGATGCCCAGACCAGGAAGCAGTTTGCCACCAGCTTGCAGCCCATCCTGCAGCCCATCCTGCCCAGACCACTGCTTCTCTGCCAGGTCCACCTGACCTATTACCTGGCCCTGGTCCCATTGTGCCTGGCTGGCTAGATCCACCTGACCTGCCACTTCACTGCCAAGTCCAACCAGACATTTCAGTAGCTGGTCATTTGACCCAGGGAGACCAGGAAAAGCACTATCCAAGAGCGACAGAAACAAGGAAAGATAAGCTCTCCTGTTCCACAAGTGGAACCCTGGAGAATCTCCTGGGGTACAGTCTCCCAACATAGATTAGCATCAGCTGGGCTCTTGAGGCAAATTGATTCCACACTGCCAAACAACTGGCCATGCAACAAAGCAACTGGAATCTCACTAACCTAAGGTCAGGCAAATGAGAACTCCACCTAAGAGAGCCTCTCTCACAGAATCCAACTGTGATCACACTCTGGAAATGGAATGGACAGCTCTTTCCAACCCACCCTATAACAATCTCCCAAGAAAGGAAGTTGAAAGTTTTCCACCCCAACTGGCAACTCAATAAGTAAAACAATAAAAAGGAAGAAGTCAACAGCTCACAGTCCATACTCCTATGTTCAATTCATACCTTAAGAAAAACAAAAACAACAAAAATCAGTTGGGCACAGACCGTGAACACATATGCTCACCGCATATTTTGTCCACCATAATGGAAATCACTCCTTAATTTCTTCTCTTTTACCGAGTTTTCACTGTTTTTGTTTGTTTGTTTTTTGTTTTATTTGAATATGTACTGATTGATTCAAGGACATCAATACATGTACATGTTTCTCTCTTCTCATTTCCAGCTTTTTTTTTTTAAGGTTGTTATGTTTCCATGCTCTGTTTTTTGAGGGTTAGGGTTTTGATAAGCATATTTTGAACTAGTTTTGTATTGTCTTTGCTACTACTCTATTTCCCTTGTCTCCCTCTCTCTTTGTTCTAGCTAACAAGTAAATTTTGTCCTCTCTTTCACTCTTCCTTTTAATTCTTCTATTTTTTTCTCATCGCTCCTCATTACCACCACATCATATATTACCAATGTATTTGCCCTGTTCACCCTTTCAAATTGAAAACACTTTACTGCTCTGGTATCTCTTTATCTTTCCTCTTATTCAACTATATCCTTAAATACCTCTTAACACTAATTGATTTATTTAATGTCTATCCCCATCACCAAGGTTGCAGCAATAATTCCTTTGTGTTTTGATGGTGTTCTGGAGTAATACGCTATAAATTCTTTCTGTTCATTTGTATATCTACTATAAATTTAAATAAAACATAACAGTCTATCTTAAGTGGATAATTTTAATTACTTACAATAGTTCTATGATTTTACTATCTCTCCCACCTATTTAATGTTTCTGGGATCAGAGTTTACATGATTTTTTAACATGTAACTCTTGAAAATTTGTTCATACTGTAGTTCTTATTAATAGTTTTGTCTTTTAATCTTCATACTAGGGATAAAATTGTCTTGTACACCAATATTAATCCTTGAGTATTTCCAATATGATTCTGTATTACTTATACCTTTGAGTTTTGTGTTTTCATGGGTTTATTGTTATTAGTTGTTATTATTGTTATTAGTAGCTTTTTGTTTCACCTTAAAGAACTCACTTTAACATTCCTTACAGGACTAGTGGTGTTGGGCCCCCTTTGCTTTTGTTTTTCTGGGCAAGGTTTTATATCTTCCTCATTTGTGCATACTAGTCAGCCTTACAAAAAGAAAGAACTTCTATCATTTTCAAAACCTGGATGGACTGGAGAACATTATGCCAAATGAAATGACCAAACAGAAGAATAAATATCACATATTCTTACTTATATGTGGAATCTAAAGCAGTAGAAGACATAGAAGCCTGGGATAAAATATTTATGAGGAAGTCAAAGAGTAAGTTGAAATTAAGTTGCTGTTGTTGTTTTTAATCTATTGCAATGAAGTAACTACTATAGTGGTCTAATAATTCTATTGCAATGTGGTGAATATAGGTAATATTAGTATAGTATACATTTCAAAATTGCTGAGCATAAATTTCAAGTGTTCTCACCAAAAAAGATTAAGGATTTGAAGGGCTAGATGTACTCGTATATTGATAAGCTTACTTTAATTATTCAATATCCCTAATGGAATTTTGTTGCTATTGTTTAAAATCAAGAATATCCACATTCACAATCAGTGAATAAGGTTAAAGTTTATTTTTATTTATGATTGCTTAAGTAAAATCTCTTCATTTTTATTTTTGCATTTTGGGTACTAGGGGTTGAACCCAGAGTCCCTTGCCACTGACCTTCTTCTGCAAATCTTTTTCAATTAATTTTGAGACAGGTTGTCACTACATTGCTGAGCCTGTCCTAGAACTTACAATCCTTCTACCTCAGCCCCCTGAGTCACTGGGATTACAGACATGAGTCACTAAGTCTCAAAATTGAATAATATTTATAAACTATCATTTCTATTCATCCCTATGAGTAATGTAAGTTCTCTTCTTCAAGACTCATGCTCCAAAGTGATATTTTAAAAAAGCTTTTCAAATTATTTGAAAGTCATCATATAAATGGAACCAAATTTCAAAGAAGTAACTTCCGGGTGATGCACTAAAGCCACAAAATGTGTACATTATTAAGAAAGTTGGAGTCCAATGCAATAAATATTTAAAGTCTCTGTTAATAAGCAATGATAAGCCTTTCATTAACATCAGTTAATAAGCAATGATAAGCCTTTAATTAACTAACTATATGCTAGACTTTAGAGATACGGCTATATATAGGTAGTAGAGCATCTCTGTACCTCACAATAAAGTGAAAATTCTCTGATTTGAGAGTGTTTCTTTTGATCTTGCACACTAATTTTCCTCTTAAGTAGTCTAAAAAGACTAGAGGGGACTGAACTTGAATAATTGCCCTTTCCCCAAGTAGATACTACTGTGATATAAATGCATTCTACTGTCATGTACAACTAATTAGAACAAATAAAAAATTAATAGAAAAGAAATATACAGAATAATAAGGGTTGCTAGAATTAAATAGAAAATTCAAATTAAAAAAGGAAATATTATATGTTTTAAATATTGTTTGTAATACTCCATCTTTAAGTGTAAATTGATGCAATTTTTAATGCAATCACACTTCTACCTTATCTCTGGAGGATATAAGAGGCTGGATTCCAGTGGTCACTGAGCCTGACCAAAATTTAATAATATTTATAAACTGTCATTTCTATTCATGGGGAACAAGAGAAAAAATTATACAAAAAGAATAGCAATTTTATTCACAGTTTGGCCAAAATTGGGAAGACCATTAATTTGCCTTCCCTGAATGCACAGAAGTGTTAGGATTAAATAGTGGGAAGAAAAGTTGGCAGGATCCCATGATATGCACACTTATCAGGATGTGTGGGATTGCAAATCTGTTTTTTTGGTTCCTATTGATATCCTTCTGGCATCATGGCCAGTTTCTTTTCAGTTCCCATTCTCACTATGAGTTTACTGCTTATAGGAAGCTAAGATGAAGAAGATGGTTAGCAAGAAAATGGTTAATCTTGAAGATTTAAAGAAAATATAAAAAAAAAAAAAACTACTGGTGACAAAGCAAAAATCGCACCAGAAAAAGGAAACAGGTAAGGAAGACTTTATTTAAAGCTACTGAAATAAATAGAGAGAGATTATAGTCTCAGCACAAAAACAAAGGTAAGAGCTTTAAGAGCTGGAGTCTAGGCATTTGATCATCTGGGTTTGATAACAAACCTGACTAAAAGGAAAAAATAAACTTTATTGTATCTTCATGATAGGAGGTAGTTTTATATTGTGGTGTAATGAACCCAAGAACTTGAAGTTTTGTTCCTACTTGCCCCCCCAGAGACTGACAGTTGTGGGTGTAATTTTCCTTGACTGTATTTTAAAAAGATGCTCCTACATCCATGAAAAAGACAGTTTTGAGTTGTGAAACAGGCAAGAGACTTTTAAAAAGATATATTTTCAAGTGATTAGAGAAGGAATTTGTAATTACAAGTTTTCTAAATGAATCCTCTAAGAAAATGGACGAAGGGACATTTGTGGTTAAGCCACCTGTGGGAACATTCAGGTAGGGTCCTGAGGACTAAAGAAGTCTCTTTAAAGATTAGTCAAGCTGAGGGAAACATCAAGGATTTCCTAGTTACTAAAATGAAAGCAACATTAGCTAACATATGCCTGTGTTTTACATTATTTTATTTTGAAAAATGTCTCATAAAATTAAACTTGTACCTATGCATACACTTCTTCAAAGTAAAATGAAATCTCAGTGTTTAGTTCAAATTAAAAGGATGGCGTTTGGGTATAAAGTGTCCCCAAAGACTCATGTGTTGAAGACTTGGTCTCCCATGCAGCAATGTCCAGATGTAAGGCTTTTGAGATGCTATTGAAACATGAGGGATTAATCATTGACAACTGATTGGACTACTGGGAAATGATAAAAACTATAGGCAAGTGGAGCATGGTTGGATGAATTAGTTCCCTGGGGGTCATCCTTGAGGTGTATATCTTGTCCCTGGCACCTCAAAACACTCCCTGCTTCCTGACAGTCATGAACTGAGAAACTGTCCTCCACAATGCCCTTCCACCAAGATTTCCTGCCAGACCTGGGCCTAAAGAATTGAAGCTAGTCAACCATGAACTGAAACCTCTGAAATCATGACCAAAATAAATTATTCATTTTCTAGTTGTTTTTCTCAGATATTTTGCACAGAAATAAAAAGTTGACTAATACATACGTAAGATATTTAATAAGTATCTGTTATGCATTTCATAGATTATATCCCTATTGAAGCAGACCAGGTACCCTTACCCAAGAGACCCTTGCCATAATTAAGTTTTTCTTTTTGTCAGAAAGATATTTACAAAGGGTGTCAACAGGATATTAACAAAAATTTCTGCAGAGAGCATTGTGGTTTGTAGCTGCTGCTTTCTTGTAAATGCCAGGTTTGCAGACAAAACTTGTAAAACCTCTGTCTAGCCTAAAAATGTGGGACAAAGAATAACTGAATCCACCCACTGACATTTAACTACTCCACTGAATATAAATCTAAAAGAATTTCTAGTCTCATGGTCCAGAGATTTTATTTTTAGGCATTTTCTCCCTCTGACCACTACAGCTAAATAAACCTGCTTCCTGAAAGTCCTTGGGTGTCCAACCTCATCTGTTCTACATCAATATAAGGTTGCATGAAATTAGCTATCATATAAATTTAGTTGAATAAATTGTTTATTATATAGCTAAAATAAAGACAAATTCATCATATATATAATATTTAAATACACATATACATGTTTATATATATGCATATATATATATCTATATCAGACCAACATAAACAAAAGTATTACCAGCATTTTAGTATACATATTATCACATTATTTTTGAGGGATAATCAGAAATATTAAGTTCTGTGAAAACAAAATCTATTCTATTAAAATATGGGACCTTTGATAAAAAATAGGATGTTTGAAATACAAAACCATTTTGAATTTATTTTATAGCCTATCCAATAAATATTAGTGACGTGAATGAATTATAGAGCATTAAAAATTCAAGTTATTTGGTTCTTCTTCTAACTGTAACATGATTCCAACATTTGAATTTTCCTTTGTTTCTTTTCTGGAATTTAAATAAGATGCTTAACTATAACATATGCACTAAATATATTAATTATATCCATATACTGTCATCAATAATATAGCACTCCCACCAAGTTCTTTGAGCTCTTGTTACAAACTCATAAAAAATATACTTATCAATATACTTTGCCTCGGTTTCACATCTTGTTCACCTATCTCAAAATCTCAAAGATAACAAAGCAAAGTAAGGACAGTGTCCTGCTGGTGTCAACATTATTAATAATCATATTCTATATTTCTAACAGTAGTCAATAACACTGCACTATATTTAAGAGGTAAAATAAAACTATGGTAAAATAAAGGTGTTGCTATATGTGCCTTTTAAAATTTAAATTGTTCACTTCTCTTTCTTTATGTTTGAGAATTCTTTGGTCCACTTGTTTAAAATTCAGTTTACTATTTTAACTAAAACAAATAAAATTGTAATAATCCAAAATAAGAAGCAAAATGTTCATCAGCATGTTAATGGATAAAAAATATTGCTATAAATCTTAATATGAAATACTACTTGTAATTTAAAGTAAAACAAAATACCATAACTGAACCACAAAAACACTATGCTGAGTGAAAGAATATATTCATCCAAGTATAGAGACTGTCTTCCTTCATTTACACAGCATTCTCAAAAAGGCAACAGTAATTAACTTACGGTAGCAGAAATTAGATAAATTAATGTCTGAGTCCTGGAGCTGAGGTTACAATTAACTGGAAGGTAAATGTGAGGGAACATTTTAGAGAGAAGGAATTTTGCTGTATCTTGCCTGTGATGGCAATTATATCAATGTAAATATGTCTCAAATCTTCTTGAACTATTCATTTAAAATGGGTGCAAGTCATCATATATACATTATTTTTCAATATTACCAATAAAATAGAAAAATAAGAATGATTAAGACTTTAAGATTTCTATTTCGCATATTGAATTCAAAAAATTTAAAATTATTACAACAATAACTACATTCTTGCCCCAAATTTTAGAAAAGTATAAAAATTAACAAATCATCCATGTTAACAAATTATTAATATTCTTAATAACACTAATAACTATTACAACAAAATAAAAACAGGAACAAGCCACAGTGAAAATTGGCAAAGGTTTCTAAAATAAAATTTGTAAGAGAAAGTACAAATAGTTCATAAATATATAATAAATATTCAATCTTATTAACTCTCCCCTCCAAATGCCATTGACACTTATGGAAAACTATAATCTCTGTCCCTTAAATTGTTAGAGAGCTATTATTTCTGTTTAAAAAAAATCTTTCAAAAGTAATGAAACCCATGATAACTAGGGCATGGAAAAACAAGTAATTATGTATACAAATGTAGTCTGCAGGTTTCACAACATGAGTACAACTTGACAGCATATATTAAAAATCCATAAGTTCACTGACATTATTTTAGGAATTTATAGAGAAGAGCATTAAAACATGGTCCAGTTGTTAACTATGAAATATTAAAAATGTCAATAGCAGTAAAAAGCAAACTACCAGATAAAAGTTTCAAAACAAGGTGAAACATTTTATTCTGTACTTTTAGTCATTCATAGTAATGTATTGAAGGATGCTTTTTATTCACTTAGTGTGTGATCTTATTTTTAATATATTTGTGTGTACATGTGACTATATTTTATGCATTCTAGATGAAAGATAATCTTATAAAATTTGTAGATGTAAATTAGCTCTTCAATAATATTTATGATAACAATGTGGATTTTGAAGAGGGTTATTTTTCCTTTTAAAGATTAGTAGACAATATCAAATTATTCTGCATTATATATTAAAAATATAGCTTCTTTTTATTTATTTGCTCATATAATTTTTGGACTGCAGTACCTAATTAATTTATTCATTTACATTCTTTGAAGAAACACAAAATATCCTCAATAAAATGATGCAGATTTTTGGTAGGGTATAGAATGAACATTAATCTGTTAACTGACATTTTTGTATTGAGTTTTCAAACATAATTTTCTTTAAAGAACTTAATATATATATTATATATTGATACATTACCTTTATTTTCTAGCTATCTAAATTACCTTGAATTTACAATTGATAATATTGCACTCTGTGATTTTGTTTTGAAAAATCTTCAGTCTCTCTGCCCACTGTTCAAAGTGGATTGTTTCATGACATAATATAATCTTGTTAAGGTGGAAACCTGTTCAAAAGTTATAAAAGAGAATGCAGTAGAAATTAATGTGTAGGGTGGTGTTTGGTGAAATCAAAAGCCATTGATTAAAGTAAATTGATATCTAAAGAATTTGCAAATTTATATACACTCTTATTTGTTGCTTTTATTTTTGGTGCACTAATATTTGCTTTTATTATTGACTTTTCTTTGTTAAATTTGTTTTTACACATATGCATTTTACAAAATATAACTGGCATGCACATCAATAGATAGATTCAAGATGGAGTTTTAACACTTATTTTTTCTCTCCTAAGAATAATTGATAGAGAACAACAGTAGTACAACAAAAAGAATAAAATTCTTGGAAAATTTGCTACAAATGGTTGGGACATATCAACAAATATGTAGCAGAAAGATAACTTTACCAGTGTCAGTTATTTTGGCAAAGTTGCAGAAGCCTCAGACTAAACATACATAGAAGGAGATGCTGATCATCACATCAAAACCAAGATAGTTTCTAATCTTCTAGAATTCGGGTATGACAGAGGTGAAGATAGGAATTGGAGTGGAAACAGTAACAAAATTTGAAGTATTTCAAAAACCATTCTTGTTATTCCTTCACCATTTATTACTACAGAAATAATAGCAGTTATTTGTAATTATATATGTGAATATATATTAAATGTGCTAAACTTTAAAATATGTCCACATATGTATAGAGAGATATAGATTTAACTTAAAATATTGCATAAACTATTATTCCCAGGACATCTAGTTGCTAATTATGACATGCATTTTGAAGTGTGATGTCACTGGGATGATGACTTTGCTCTCTACTGGCGCTACCACAAAAATATGTGGTAGATAGTAAGAAATGCAAATGAAACAGTTTCTTAATACTGAATTTTTAAAAAGTTAAAAGGGCAAATATGGATGATACAATATTGAAGATAAATTTAGGATATGAAATTAAAAGATCAAATGACTGAAAGGAAAGATAGGTAGTTAGGCATGTAGATAGGTAGATAGATAGCTTAAAAAGATACAAATAACCCCTGTTTATAAAGAGGTGCTCAGAGTCCTTCAAAAAAAAAAACCTCTGAAATTAATTTAGAATATTCAAATAAATTTAAGACACTACACTATTTGTAAAATAATAATAAAATGTTCTGAAAAGGAAATCATCAGAAATGTTTTTAAAGTGCTCAAGGAAATTATTTAAAATTAAAATAAATTTAAAATACTCCAAAATATAACATGAAATCCAATATTATGAATGAAATTATTGTTACCACCTATTTTACCTTGGATCTCCATCCATTTAATTACAGAAGCTTTATCACTGAAAATCTTGATTTGAGTGCAGATTGCTCACTGATTGCCACCTATCATCTGTCACTTGCCTGTTTGCCTGCCTCTGGCCTGCCATCGCGTGCCTTTCACCTACTCATCGCCCACCAACCGAGGTTCATCTGCCGATCGTCCACCAATAGCCTGCAGAGCCTGCAGACCGTCCTTGGATTGCCAGCTGCCTGTTGTTGCCGGGAAATTCACCATCACAGTACCCGCAGGTTTGGTTACACGTGGCTGCCGTCATTTGGGGGGTGGGGAGCCAGAAGCTGCAGGACCACCAGCCCGACTGAGAGCACCCTGCCTCCAGGACCCCCGGCTTGACTGACAGCACACCACCTCCAGGGGCCCAGCCTGACCGACTCCACAGGCACCCCACACACTCTCGGTGCCCACGCCCTGCGCTGCAGCTCACCATTTGCCAACACGTTTGGAAACCAGTGCAGTCATTTTGGATTATCCGCGAAAACTGTCATTAGGTGGGGCAAATCCCATCCTGAGACGCCCACTGGAGACTGGAAGCTCATTGTCAGGTACCTCTCATGCCTCAGACTGGGAGGTTTGAATAGGATATAATGGTTATAGTGTATATATTTTTTTCTCCTTTGTGATAGCTTTTAAACTTTTATTTCTTTCTTTTCTTGCTCTCTACTTTCCTTTTGTTTACCTCTTTCCTCAAGGGCTTTTTCTCACTTTTCTCAAGCTAACAACCAACTTCTTCTGACTACACTTTCACTCTTCCTATGATCTAGAACTTCTCTAGATCAAACATACTCTTTTCTTACACTGTTAACAGTTACAGCCTACACCCCTCCCCATCCTCTTTGTCCTCCATTAGAAACTGTAGTCCTCATTGCAAGTCTGTTTGTTATACTGTAGATAATAATTGAACTCATCCTCTCTGTTTATTATGACAATATTGTAACAATATTGTAACAAAAAGACTACAGTAACAATAGTCTTCATAGGGACTATTTGGTTTACAGCTGCATATTGTCTGTACTGGGAGTTGCTAATACTGATTCCCCCCACTTAAAGAAGAGGTTTCAGAAAACTATAGGGTCACTGTAAGCCTGTAGGGCAGAAACTACAATACCCTAGATCTGCATTGCTAGAGGGGAAGATACATGAGTAACATGAAAAAACAAGGGAGGAAAGTGTTCCAAACAAACCAAGATTCTACACTAATAGAATCCAATGCCAGCATCATAGAAGAAATACCAGGAAAGGAGTTCAGAATATACATGCTTAAAATGTTCAAAGAAGCAAATGATGAGTTAAGAGAGCAAGTGCAGGTAATGATTGACCATTCCAATAAGCAACTGAAAGAGCAACTACAGGAAACAGAAGATCAACTCAACAAAGAGATAGAGATTCTGTAAAAGAACCAAACAGAAATCCTTGAAATGAAGGAAACAATAAACCAAATTAAACACTCAATGGAAAGCATCACCAACAGACTAGATCACTTAGAAAACAGAACCTCAGACAATGAAGACAAAATATTGAATCTTGAAAATAAAGTTGCCCAAACAGAGAAGATGGTAAGAAATCATGAATGGAACCTCCAAGAACTATGGGATATGATGAAAAGACCAAATTTAAGAATTATCGGGATTGAGGAAGGCACGAGATACAAACCAAAGGAATGAACAACCTATTCAATGAAATAATATCAGAAAATTTCCCAAAACTGAAGAATGAAATGGAAACTCAACTGCAGGAGGCTTACAGAACACCAAATGCACAAAATTACAGCAGATCCACACCAAGACACATTATAATGAAAATGTCTAATGTGCAAAATAAAGATAGGATTTTAAAGGCTGTGAGAGAAAAGAAACAGATTACATATAGGGGGAAACCAATACAGATATCAGCAGATTTCTCAGCCCAGACCCTAAAAGCTAGAAGGGCCTGGAACAATATATTTCAAGCTCTGAAAGAACATGGTTACCAACCAAGAATCCTATATCCAGCAAAGCTAACCTTCAGATTTGAAGATGAAATAAAATCCTTCCATGACAAACAAAAGTTAAAGGAATTCACACATAGAAAGCCTGCGCTACAGAACATTCTCAGCAAGATATTCCATGAGAAAGAAACGAACAACAACAATGTAAGTCATCAAAGGGAGGAACTATTCTAAAAGAAAAGTCAATTAAAGGAGAAACCAAGTCACATTAAAAATCAAATCTAAGTCAAAATGACTGGGAATACAAATCATGTCTCAATAATAACCCTGAATGTTAATGGTCTAAATGCGTCAATCAAAAGACATAGACTGGCAGACTGGATCAAAAAGAAAGACACAACAATATGTTGCCTTCAAGAGACGCATCTCATAGAAAAGGACATCCACAGAATAAAGGTTAAAGGATGGGAAAAAACCTATCATGCACACGGCCTTAGTAAAAAAGCAGGGGTTTCCATTCTTATGTCAGATAAAGTGGACTTCAAGCCAAAGTTAGTCAGAAGGGACAAACAAGGACATTTCATACTGCTTAAGGGAACCATAAATCAAGAAGACATAACAATCATAAATATTTATGCCCCAATGGCCCATCCATGTACATCAAACAAATCCTTCTCAATTACAGGAATCAAATAGACCACAACACAATAATTCTGGGTGACTTTAACACAGTGGACAGATCTACCAAACAAAAACTAAACAAAGAAACCATAGAAGTCAACAACCCAATGAATAACAGACTTAACAGACGTATATAGAATACTCCATCCATCAATGAGTAAATACACTTTCTTCTCAGCAGCACATGGCTCCTTCTCTAAAATAGACCATATGTTCTGCCACAAAGCAGCCCTTAGTAAATGCAAAAAGTAGAGATACTACCTTGTATTCTATTGGATCATAAGGGAATGATATTAGAAATCAACAACAAAAGAAAAAACAGAAACTACTCCAACACCTGGAGACTAAATAATATGCTATTGCATGAAGCATGGATAACAGAAAACAACAGGGAGGAGATAAAAAAATTCTTAGAGGTAAATGAAAATGATGATACAACATATCAAAATCTCTGAGACACTATGAAAGCAGTACTAAGAGGAAAATTCATTGCATTGAGTGCATTCAAGAAAAGAATAAAAAATCAACAACTCAACAACCTAACCTTACCTCTCAAAGCCCTAGAAAAAGAGGAACAGTTCATCACCAAAAGTAGTAGAAGACAGAAAATAATCAAAATCAGAGCTGAAATCAATGAAATTGAAACAAAAGAAACAATTCAAAAAATTGACAAAACAAAAAGTTGGTTCTTTGAAAAAGTAAACAAAATAGATAAATCCTTAGCCACACTAACAAAAAGAAGGAGAGAGAAAACTCAAATTACTAAAATTTGTGATGAAAAAGGAAATATCACAACAGACACCATTGAAATACAAAACATAATTAGAAGCTACTTTGAAAACCTACACTCAAATAAAATAGAAAATCTTGAAGACATCGACAAATTCCTAGAGACATATGATCCTCCCAAACTAAACCAAGAGGACATACACAATTTAAACAGATCAATTTCAAGCAATGAAATAGAAGAAGCCATCAAAAGCTTACCACCAAGAAAAGCCTGGGACCAGAGGGATTCTCAGCTGAGTTCTACAAGACCTTCAAAGAAGAACTTATACCAATACTCCTGAAAGTATTTAATGAAATAGAAAAGGAGGGAACCCTTCCAAATTCATTCTATGAAGTTAGTATCACTCTGATACCAAAACCAGGCAAAGACATATCTAGAAAAGAAAACTTTAGGCCAATATCTCTGATGAATATAGATGCTAAAATCCTCAACAAAATTCTGGCAAATCGCTTTCAAAAACATATTAAGAAGATAGTGCACCCTGATCAAGTGGGGTTTATCCCAGGGATGCAAGGTTGGTTCAACATCCAGAAATCAATAAATATAAATCATCACATCAATAGACTTAAGGTTAAGAATCATATGATTATTTCAATAGATGCTGAGAAAGCATTTGACAAAATACAACACCCCTTCATGCTCAAAACACTGGAAAAAATAGGGATGGTAGGAACATATGTGAACATTGTAAAGGCTACTTATGCTAAACCCATTGCCAACATCATTCTTAATGGAGAAAAACTAAAAGCATTCCCTTTAAAAACTGGAACAAGACAGGGATGCCCAATGTCACCACTTCTATTCAACATTGTGCTGGAAATGGTAGCCACAGCAATTAGACAGACCACAGAAATTAAAGGTATATAAATAGAAACAGAAGAACTCAAGCTGTCACTATTTGCAGATGACATGATCCTATATTTGGAGGATCCAAAAAACTCCACCAGGAAACTTTTAGACCTAATTAATGAATTTAGCAAAATAGCAGGATATAAAATAAACACACAAAAATCAAATGCATTTATCTACATAAGCGATGAATCATCTGAAAGTGAATTGAGGAAAACAACTCTGTTCAAAATAGTCTCAAATAAAATAAAATACTTGAGAATCAATCTAACAAAAGAGGTGAAAATCCTCTACAATGAAAACTATAGAACATTAAAGAAAAAAATTGAGGAAGACCTTATAAGATGGAAAGATCTTCCATGTTCGTGGATAGGCAGAATCAATATAATCAAAATGGCCATACTTCCAAAGATGCTGTACAAATTTAACACAATTCCAATAAAAATTCCTATGACATTCCTCACAGAAATAGAAAAAGCAATCATGAAATTCATGTGGAAGAACAAAAGACCCAGAATAGCCAAAACAATCCTGGGCAGGAAGAATGACGCAGGAGGTATCACAATACCAGACCTTAAACTACTATAGAGCAATAGTTATAAAAACAGCATGGTATTGGCACCAAAATAGACAGATAGACCAATGGTACAGAATAGAAGACCCAGAGACAAACCCACTAAGTACAGTTATATGATAACTGTACTTAGAGACAAACCCACTAAGTACAGTTATATGATAACAAAGGTGCCAAAAACATAGACTGGAGAAAAGATAGCCTCTTCAAAAATGGTGCTGGCAAAACTGGAAATCCATATGCAATAAAATGAAATTAAACCCCTATCTCTCACCCTGTACAAAACTCAAATCAAAATGGATCAAGGATCTAGGAATTTGACGTGAGACTCTTCACCAAATAGAAGAAATTGTAGGCCCAAATCTTCTTCATATTGGCTTAGGACCAGACTTTCTCAACATGACCACCAGAGTGCAAGAAATAAAAGGAAGAATCAAGAAATGGGACGGATTCAAACTAAAACGCTTTTTCTCAGCAAAAGAAACAATCAAGAATGTGAAAAGAGAGCCTACAGAGTGGGAAAAAAATCTTTTCCACACACACTTCAGACAGAGCCCTGATCTCCAAAATTTATCAAGAACTTAAAAAATAGTACACCAAAAATGCAAAGAGCCCAATCAATAAATAGGTTAAGGAACTGGGCAGACACTTCATAGAAGATGATATACAGGCTATTAACAAATATATGAAAAAGTGCTCATCATCTCTAGTAATTAGAGAAATGCAAATTAAAACTACCCTTAGATTTCATCTAAGTCCAGTTAGAATGGCTATTATCAGGAATACAAGCAATAACAAGTGTTGGCGTGGATGTGGGTAAAAAGGCACACTCATACATTGCTGGTGGAGTTGCAAATTGGTGGAGCCACTCTGGAAAGCAGTATGGAGATTCTTCAAAAATCTTGGAATGAATCCACCATTTGACCCAGCTATCCCACTCCTCAGTTTATACCCAAAGGTCTTAAAATCAGCAAAGTATAGGGATGCAACCACATCTATGTTCATAGCTGCTCAATTCACAATAGCTAGATTGTGGAACCAACCTAGATGCCCTTCAATTGAAGAATGGATAAAGAAACTGTGGTATATATACACAATGGAATATTACTCAGCCATAAAAAAGAATAAAATTAAGGCATTTGCTGGTAAATGGGTGGAGTTGTAGAATATCATGCTAAGTGAAATAAGCCAAGCCCAAAAAACCAAAGGTTGAATGTTTTCTCTGATCAATGGATGCTGATACATAATGGGGTAGGGGGAGGGGGCAGGGGTTATGGGGGGGATAGGAAAGAATGGAGAAAGTATGGATGGTGTGGAGGAAAGTGGGACAGGAGGGGACGGGGGAAGGACAAATACACTGAGACAGAGAGTACTACCCTATGTATATGTAAGATTATATGAACTGTGTGAATAAAATAAATAAATAAATAAATATTAAAAAAAAAGAAAATCTTATAGATAAAAGAGCTATAAATTGAGCCATGGATGGCTATTTCTTGCAAACTTTGAAGAGGTCGTATAAGAAAGAAAGCAGGTTAAAGCAAACTTTGTAAATAATGGAATAAATTTAAATATGTCATTATATAAGATAATTTTCCAATATTTAAGAAGGAAATAATGTACCAACATTTCAGATCAATGACAATATCTGTATTTGTCAGATTTCTGTCACTGAAACAACTACCTAAGGTAAACAACTTAAAGAAGTTCATGGTTTTAGAGGTTTCCTTCCATAGTCAGTTGGGTATTTTTGTTATTGTTGTTTTGTGTAAGTGTGTGTGTGTGTGTGTGTGTGTGTGTGTGCACACATGCCCGGGGGCAGGCAGAATATCATGAAGATAGTGAGTGTGAAGCAAAGTATTCTTGTAAATCCATCACTACTCATCACTACAGAAAAAACAGCAATTATCAGCACATGGCATCCAGAAAAGAGAAAGAAGGGTCTCAGTTTCCCCTTCAAGGGCATGCCCGTAATGACAGAACTGCTCCCCACTAGGCCCTACCTCCTAAAGCTGCAAAAGGTTGGTGACAAAGTCTTTGGCACAATGATGTTTTGGGGACATTGAAGGTCCAAACCATAACAATATCTAAATGAGCATAAACAATTTGGAGGAGAAATTTTTAAAAATCCAAAAGGGATACAAAAGGAACAATTACATAAAATGACAACATTAACAAAAATTATTATCAATAACATAAACTAGAATATCCTATTGCCTTCCTTCATCATGAAAATTCCCATTACTAATTGATTAATATAAATCAATGGAGCAATTTCTGTCATATTCTGTGAAAGGCAAAAGTGTATGGAATTAAGAATGCAGACCCTGAAACTTCCGCTTCTTAGTATGACTTGTAGTGGTGACTCCCTGTGGGCTGGAGTTATATAAATACAAACTTGCACAGAATACATTAATAGCAACTTAAGTCACCAGGAAGGGAAGAATGGGAGATATTCTCTGGTAAGAAGTATACTGTCAGTAGAAAGGAATTGTGTAAGATGGATTTTGCTTTTGCAGTTTTTAGCCTGGGAACAGATTCAGTCTGAGATGTGACAGAGGAAACTGAAGTTCCTGAAAAGAGCTGAAAGAATCCCATTTCTAAAATGGAAAGAAAAAGGGGAATCTCAAACTCTGCTAGCAGTATCTCAGCTTCAACCTTAAACCATATGGCTTGGCTATACAAAATGGTGAACTTAGACAGGAGTGGTCTCTTAAAAAAAGGAATATGCTATTTAAGTGCAAAAACAGCTACTTTCCTGCTTAATAAACAAAGGCACAACACTTATTGGGGAAAGACAGAGAAAAGAATCCAGTATTAATCAAAAACTTAATTCTAAAACTCCACAATTTAATATTGCAAATTTCCAGCACACTATACATAGGAAGAGCCAAGAAAATGAACACATTATCAACAGAAAAGGAAACTAAATGAGGCCCATGTTCAGATGATCTGTGTATATTGGAATTCACAAGTTATGATTTTAAAGAGGGTTTTAAACTTTTTTTTTTTTTTTTTGCCATGCTGGGGATTGAACCCAGGGCCTTGTGCTTGCATGGCAAGCACTCTGCCAACTGAACTATATCCCCAGCCCTAAACTATTCTTAATAAAATCAAATAACATATTCTCCAAATTAATGAATGATGGGACTTTTCAGTAGACCAGTAGAAATAACAAAACAACTAAATGACAACTTAAGCACTGAAAAATCCAATACATTTGGCAAGCTTTTGTGAAGAATCACTAGATGGACTTAATCACCGAACAGATGTGGCAGAGGAAAAAAAAATAAACCACGAAATATAAAAATCTTCAGCAATCTTTTAATTAGCATCAAATATTCCAACATGATGTCTCAGAAAAGAGAAAGCTTGTGTTGAAACTAAAATTAAAGGTGAGAAATAAAGGATGAAATTTTCTCAAATTTAAAGAAAAAATGTATTTTCATATATAAGATGCTGCACAAACATCAAGCAAATATTCTAAATACAATAGGAGAAAAATAATGCATTACATATTAAAGATCAACAATGAAATTAATATAGGAAATGTCATCAAAGACCTGGGAAGTAAGAAGAGAGTGGTGCAGAATTCCTAAAGAGCTGAAAGAAAAAAAAGTCAACCTGAACTCTATATTTAGTGGAAATACACTTCAAGAAGAAGATGAAGCAATAACATTAGAAAAGAGAAATCTAAGATAATTTATCAACAACACACATGCATTAAAGAAAATGCTAAAGGATGTTTTCAGATTGAAGGATAATAATTGCAGTGGCAGTAGTGATCTTAAGAAAGGTTTGTGTAAAATCAGACATGATTAGCATCGAGTGAATAGGGAAGTTATTATGTTTTGTCTGTTAAATATTTAGACCATTTTCTAAGGCAAAAAATCATTGCAAACCATTGTTCACATTTTACAACCAATGCAAATCTACATATACGCAAATCATAGCATGAAGAATTGATATGAACATTAAAGTATTTTCACATCTCACACAAAGTGAACTCAGGAGTGGTCTAAAAAAGGGAATATGTCATAAGTCTAAAAACAGCAATTTTCCTGCTTAATAAACAATAATACTGTAACTTGAGGGAAAGGTAAACATTATATTTTAACCTTTAGTATAATCACAGCAAATGATGTAAGTAGGTATAGGCATAAAGCCAAACCAAAAATTAAAATAAAACTGTAAAAAATTAAATAATCAAAACTAATGCTGTGAAAAAAGAGACAAAATTACAAGACACATGTAGAAAACTAATGATAAAATGACACCTCTGAGCCAGTCATTTGAACAATTACATACACTGTTAATGTACTAATGAATCCAATATAAAATTAGATCACCAGAATGCATAAGAAAAATCTAAACACTGCTATATTCTGTTTTAAAAGTAGACAATTTAAATATATGTAACAAGTAAGTTGGAAGCAAATAGTTGGAAAAAGATAAATCGTCTAATCAGTATGAGTAAGCTGTCTACAAAAACTGTTAAAAGCAGATAAAATTTGTACCATATCAAATTGCATTATTAGCCATAAAAGGGACCTTTCTTATTGACAAAATAGACAATTCATAGACAAGGCATAATAGTCATATGAGTCTGCACATAACAGAACTTCAAAATACATGAAGGAAAACACAGAATAAAGGAAAGAAATAGATTTTCAGCAATATTTTAAAATTCCTCCCCTAGGAAATAATAAAATAATATATCTATGTCTATAGAATATAGATACATATCTATACTACACAAAAGAATACTTTAATAATGTTATGCATTCTTTCCAAGTACATTATATATATTATCAGGCTAGATGAATTAAATACTAATTATTAATTATAATTGAATAAAATTAAAATACAAATATCATTAATAATGTATTTTTCTGACCAAATTAAAAAAGAGTCAATAATGATAAATATAAAAAATCAAATATTTGGAAATTAATCAGCATACTTTTAAATAACCCATGAATCAACTCACAATAATTACAAAATAATCTGAGAAATATTTTATAAATAATATATATCACACTTATGAAAGACTAACAAGTACTGAGAAGGAAACAGTTACTCGTAAATTCATATAGTAGGAACAAAGAAAGAGCTAAAATTCCAAAAATTCGGAAAGTAGAAACCATCAATGATGTTCTAGTCTAAGATGTTAGAAAACGTTAAATTAAAAGCAAATGAAGTAGAAAGAAGGAAACAAAACAGATAAAAGAAGAGACTGGTGAAAAAGAAAGTAAATATAAGATATGGAAAAATCAATACAATAAAAGCTGATTTCTTAAAAACATGAATAAAATTGATCAACTTTTAACCAAACTGATAAAGGGTTAAAAGGAGAAGATATATATTATCTTTGGACAATGAATTACAATAAAGGTGATAAATCTGACAAATTAATTGCACAGATAATTTTTTAAAGACTAGCAATATTAAAGGAGACAGGATAGGAAACATAAATAACCCACAACTTAAAGCACAATCCGACAGAGACCATGTTAAGCCCACATAGTTTAGTATTCGTGCCCAACATCTTTTAAAGAAGTAATGATACCAATGTTACTCAAATACCTTCAGAAGATATAGAAGGAACACTTACCAATTTATTTTCTAAATTAGCTCTATTCTCTTACAAAATCTGATTACATTCCTGGGTGAAGAAAACCACAATTTTAGAACTACATTTTTTTTAAAAAAAGAAAATTTATCTTAATAAATCACTTCAGTTTGTAAGTCTTGTTAGAGAAACTTTAACCTTATGTAAATTCAAGAATATGATAGCAACTTCTTATTTTTACTTGTTCATTATATTATTAGCTTTTACTTCCTTGTTTAAAATAATCTACCTGATCTAAAAAAGGCATTTGCAAAGAATAGATTAAGATTACATAGTGGACAGGAGCCATATATTTCCATTTAGCTCACAATTTCTAGTTGTTTTTGTACATTTTTCAGTTTCTAGGCATAAACGTGCACTTAGATTAATTAATATTACAATTAAGTGATTTTTATATAATATTTACAATCATGTGCAAGTGAGTAGATATACATTAATAAAAGTAAGAGCAGCAAATATAATTTGGCTAAAATTATTTGCCAAGTATTGTACTAAGCAGGTGAAATCAGTCATCTGCTCATTTTAAAGATTTTTCCCAAATTTTATGTGATAGAATTGAATATCTAGTTGTTTAATTATTACATGGTACAGTAGAAGTCATACTCAGGTCTACTTAATTCCTAAGCACATGTTACAAAGACAAAATTAATATTAGATAAAATGAGTCTTACTTTGTAGCAAAATAATATTGGGTACCGAAATTATATCACCATTTATTTAAACTCTTTTCTGTATGTGGTCATTTAGCTTGAATGCAATTATTTATATTTTCTTTAGTTTTTCTAGTTAGTTGCCTAGAAGATTCATGTTTGGTGACACTTGGAGTGATTTTGGGTACCATCTAGTTGAATATGTTAAATTAAGGGAACCTGGTTTAAATATTTTTTATAAATATAAAATATATATTTTCTAGTTTAGAATATTAAAAAATTCTGTTACTATAATATATGTCAAGATTAATTCTTTTCTATTCATGCATTATAAAATTATACAAATGGGGGCAATATTCATACATGCATATAATACAATTTGATCAATATCATATCCTAGTACCTTCAGTTTTACCTTCCTTGCTCCCCTTGATGTACTTGCTTTACTTTACTGATCTTCTTTCTTTTATTATTATTTTAATTATCATATTATGATTATACATACATAAGCAGAATTTCCTGTGGTACAAAGATATAGCACAATTTGGTAGATTTCTTTCCATAAAATTTCCCCATGCCCTGACCCCTTCCCTCTTTATAGATCCTCTCCTCTATTTGTTTCCTTTTATTTTCCTGAGGTTACCTTTCTTTTTATTCCTCTTTATTTTCTATCTTTAGAATCCACATATGAGAGAAAACATTCACCCCTTGACTTTCTGGTTCTCCTTATTTCACTTAGCATGATGTTCTCCAGTTCCATCCATGTAAATGCTATGATTTCATTCTTCTTTATGACTGAGTAAAACTCTATCATGTATATATACTACTTTTTCTTTATCCGTTCATCTGTTGACATGCTTGCATCTAGACTGGTTACATAATTTGGTTGTTGTGAATTGCACTGCTCTAAACATTGGGTATCAGTATAGTATGTTGATTTTAGTATTTTTGGATATAACAAGTGGAAAGAGACATATATATTTAAAGAAACTTTGTATCTCCCTGAGTTGCTATTTTAAAATAATTTTCATTGTAAAGATGTTAGTTATATAACTGTCATTCTTAGAAAAAGAAATTACTCATTGTGTTTCTGTCTTATTTTTTCTACTATATTTGAAAGATGAGAAAATATTCTGTTCAAAATTCTTAAGAATGCATCATACATGAGATAATGAATATCAGAGCTAACTTTACTAACATCATATATTCTCAGACCTGAACAGAGAATTAGAAATATTACAACATAAGAATCTGAAAATGTTCATTTTAAGCTGGGGGGAAGGGATACAGGCCTGTACATACCAGCTACTCAGGAGGCTGAGGCAGTGGGATGGCAAGTTTGAAGTCAACCCAGACAACTGACTGAGATCCTGTCTCAAAATTAAAACTTAAAAAAGGAGTAGAGATATAACTCAGTGGTAGAGCAGAACTCCTGGGTTCCACCACCAGTACCCTGCCAAAAACTCTCAATTTGAGTATCAAAAATTAGATGACTGTTAACACAGTAAAAGTCCTAATGTAGTTTTGTTGAATCCTGCATTCCTTCACTCATTTGTCCAACAAACAAATACCAAGCATTTTGGTAGGCTGTAAGAATTCAAAAAAATAAAACATTGCCCTTTAGAAGTTATGATTGAACTACGCAGACTGAGGGGAAACATTAGCCTTTCTGTTTAGTATGCCACAGGCAATCCCTCGAATCTCTTTTCCACAGCTGGCAGCAAGGAGGTTCAGCTACATTCATCTGCTCTGTGGACAAGCCTCTCCTAATATTTGAACACAAATTCCTCAGCACAGTGTTGCAGGTTTGTTTAATAATGACCTTCTTGGCCCCAGGTTCCTGTAGTTTTATTTATCCATCTAGATTGCACCTACACCTAATGAAGACAGTGTATAAATCTGACAAAGATCCACAGGGAAGGAATCCCAACTTCAGAGCACTTTGGACAGGAGATCAACTCTGCTTTGCCTACACACACCTCTCTGTAAAACAAGTGAGAACCTGGTGGATCCTGAGTGTTTTTCTGTTTCTTTATAAATTCTTTGATTTTCCATCTTTGGATCAATAAGTTCTAAAACAGGTAGTGGTGATGTTGGTTGTGATGATGACTGATTAATCTCGTAATATATCCCCTTTGTTTAATTTAGTCCATGCTTTCAAAACTTAGTATTTTTCCCTTTGAATCTTGTCTATATTCATCTGTATTATAATTCAAGGTCTTTAACCAGTTAACTTCATTTAAACATAAAGATACACAGACGCATACATGCAAGCACAAGCACACATGAACTATATATTCCTTGATATTAAAAAAAAATTCCTGCATTATGGTCAAATCAAATTCCATGTAGGCTACACACCAAAGGCACTTCATTCATCTTTTTGAAATTCACTTTTCCTCTGCAAACCTAATATTGGTTGCTATAAGTCTTAACTTTTAACTTGGTTTACCTTGAAGATTTATATGTTTAATATAGGCCCAAATTGATTTTTCACATGTTGTATCTTACAAGTTCCTATGTCACCATCTTACTTCTTACATGACCTTTTTACTAATTTAAAAAAGGTATGTTAATGGATCAGCAAGTTATGTCTTTCAGTTAGCATAAAAGTAGAAAACCTAAGATATAATTAAGGTATGCTTATTGCATGAATGAATGAATAAGTGACACCAGGAGCATTCAAGAATATACAAATTATATGTTTTATAATAACTGATCTATGGGAAATTTTAATGTGTGAAATAAATAACTGTCCTCTACTTAGAATAGAAAATAGAACAGGCACATTGGAATGATTCATATTATTAATTATGAACACTTACAAAGTTTACTTACCTTAACATTCAGTTCTGGGAACTATATAATAACAATAACCTTAATTTCTGGTAGTTGATATGATCAATCATATTGTGTTTTTTATCAAATATTATTATGTATACTTGAGACTTCACTTTTGCTGTATTAATTTTTATCTCTTGACTTTTGTAGAGCTTCATGTCTCTAAGTATAATTTAAATGTGATATTTTCAAATGCATCATATTTTTCTTTAATTTCTCCTTTTTCTTTTTCTTTATTCTATGTCTTCAAATTTCAGTTCAAGCTCTTTAAAGGCAGCATCACAGCATAGACCTAATATGACAGAATATCTTGAACAAAATGCCTTGCTTCTAATGGACATGAAGTGACTATATTTAGTCACTAATGTTTTGGTTGTATTTTGGACATTTTATAAGACAGAGAAAATAAGAGTTTTTATTAGATGATAATGGAAAATCTCTACTTAGTTGTTAGTCCTGTTAACTCCTCTCAGGCATTTCTGTTTTCTCTATTTTCTCTGACGAAAAATCACTAGATCCTCTAGTGCATGCAATGCCATGCAAATGTCAGGATCCAGTGTAGTGCATGAAAGCACCTATTTGGAATAGAGATTAATAGAATCGAAAACTGCAAAGTTGACAATCCTGTGGGCCACTTAAAATAATAAAGATGCATAAACTAATAATAAAACTAGCCATAGAAAAGACAATGTTTGAGACTTCTGGATAACTTCTCCATTGCTTCTCTCAGTGACCAAAATTAAAAATAGTTACTTTTGGCTCATTGTTAAGTACCATGATTCAGACACCAACAATTATGCTTGTGTCTAGTGTATTCATTATTTCCTATGAAGTTAATTAATATGCAAATGAATGCAAACAGCTCCAGTAAGCCATATAAGACCATGTCTCTTATAAAAATGTGCAGAAAATTTGTTTTACAATTTTATGATGCTTGTCTTTATTTGAGAGTTAAAATGAAATGTGGGTCACTGTTATAAATGAGGCATAAAAATACATAAGGTGGTGCTTGTAATATATGTTAGCTCTCTAGAAGAGGAACAGTTAATAGGAACTTTAAGGTTTTTGGGGGGATCAGGATGTTTATTTTATGTATCAATCTCCATAATCAGTGCATATAGCAATTATATTTCACTGGAGTCAAAACTTCTCTGAATTTATGCCCTCAAAAATTGGAAAGAATCACAAATTAACATTTTTTTTATTTCAATCTCAAAGTGTCAAAATAATGTCATCTATAGACAAAGACAGGGAGAGAAAATAAAAAGCCTTTCCTTTTTGTTTGAACAAAAGAAGAAGGATGACTATTCTCTAAGGACAGCTACCCACTCCAGGATTTGCTTCAAAAATGTGTTTTTTTTTTTTTTAAAAGGAAGATTGAACATGATACTAAATGATACAATTCATTGTAGCCAAGAACACCACTACTAGTATTCTATTTTTAAAAGTAATTATTGTCTCACCACATAAACCAGAAACCACATAAAAGCTTAAGTAAGTGTTTTTATAAAAATTAATTTCTAGCAATTTTCCATTGTTTGGGGAAAAAGAAAAATGCAATGTCATTGATAGCTTCATGTCTTTCGTTTTTGTGGTTTATTATATTGTCTATAATTTTGAATGTAGTTAATTACTTTCAATTAGTCATACTTGACATTTCACAATTATAATAATCTTTGATTCTCAAGCTACCTTCTAGATGATTTTGTCAACAATGATTTTATTTCAAGGGATTCTTAAATTTGAAATGCTGCCTGATTTTCGGTCTCTACTTTTTCTCCTTAAATACTGACCTCAGTTGGAAAATATAATTCCTTTGTTCCTTAGGAGGATTTTTTTTATAGACTAGAGATCCTGAGACTGTTAGCTTAGCCAATTGAGTGTTAGTTCATCCTGGCTAGTGAGCCATGTCCATGTGCTTTCCACGGTTAGGTTTAGTTGTGTTCTGCTAACTCATTTCTTCCCTGGTGACTGGAGGTTTTCCCCTGAGCTCCTATCATGGCATGCTGCTGTCAACCATCAATCTTTTCAAAATCTGCCTGTGTCTCTGCAAATGTGCTCATGAACTTCTTATTATCAGAGTTCTTGTGCAATATTTGTCCTCTGTCACTGGGTATTGATATCTCTGGACCATCCTTCCTAATGCTTTGGTGAACTTCAGACTTAGTAAAGCAGATCCCATGCCCTTGGGATCTGCCTATTTCATGCAATTAACCAAGCCATTTCAAATCAAAGTTTTAAGGTGTGACATTTAAAAATAATGAGATGCATAGACTTCCTAAAATTTTGACATAATTAGGTGTTACCAAGTGATGAATATAATGTCAGGCTGGAGTGAAATCTTGATTAGATTTTAGGGGCCCTCAGTGATAGTATCTTTTAGAGCTGTTATAATTATTCTGATCTTACTTTTTTCATAGAGTTTTTTTTTTCTTTTTCTTCTTTTTTTTTCTTTTTGGCTTTACAAACAACAGATATTTGTTTCCCATAGTCCTGGAAGATAAGTCTGAAATCAGGTTGCCATCATGGTTTGGTTCTAGTGAGGGTTCTTTATTGGGTTGTTGACAATCAATTTCTCATTGTACATGGCAGAAATAGGACTAGAGAGTTTTTTAAATTTGTTTGTTGTTTTGGTCATATATTCTTATTTCCACAAGAACCAAATGTTTCCATTTTTACCATTATCTAGGTCTCTATCAACGTGAAATTTGTAGGTTACAAATCCAATAGGGGTAAGGGGAGGGTATGAAAAATGGTGGAACGAGACAGACATCATTACCCTATGTACATGTATGATTACATGAATGGTGTGAATTTACATCATGTACAACCATAGAAATGAAAAGTTGTACCCCATTTGTGTACAATGAATCAAAATGCAGTCTATAAAAATAAAAAAAAAAAATTAAAAAAGAACTCTAAAAACAAATTGTCAGATCGAATTTGGGCGGCTGCAGAGGGAGGGAGCAAAGCCACCTAGCAACACACTGTGCCAGAAGTGACCTGCTGACCCTGACATCCACCTTGGGTCCACCTTTTCCTAGGCAGGACCCCTGACCCCTCTCCTCTGTATAAAAACCCTGAGCAGCCAAAGCCACGTGCGATTTCTTCTGCCTCTCCCACACCGACTTCCACCCCGGGGGGGCTGGAGATTTCGCCTGGGACACAGACTCTAATAAATCTCAAGCCACTATTTTTGTCTGACTCTGCTGAACCCGCTTGGTGAGCTTACTCCTTTGGCCACCTGCCGCCTTTGCAAGCTTTACATAAATCTTTCATATATTTATGCTTACATCCATACTTATAGTTTTAATACTCTACATAAGAAGTTCTTGTAATTTAAATATAACTGGTTAAAAGAAAGAAAATTATTTTATTATGAAATTATATGATTTAAAGACTTGGAAACTGCTCTTCTCCAGTTCTCGAACATATGCAATTGCGTCTTGATTACTACTTTGACACCTACTACCTACAAACTGAGCTCACACAAAAATCAACTTACTGTATTCCCATTTATTATTCTGACCACTTTCTAAAATTTGTAGTTCTCTGGTATGAACAACATAGGTGAAAAGAAACTGTAAAAAAAAAATCTTTTATTTTTGCTATTCTGGCAATATGGCATATGTGTTTTTAAAATGACAAAGTAAAAAATAATAACCAAAATATTTTGAGCAAAATCTATATATTTTTATTTTTTTTCTACATTCAATCATTAACTCAACAAAAAAATCTGTGTGCCTATGCACTATTAGGTAGTGTTCAATTGTTTGGAATAGAGCAGTAAGCAGAAAATATAAATCCCTGGCCTAGTAATGGAAAGAGTTTAAGCAATAAACTAAAATGTAAATGTATAGTATGTGACCCTCAATAACTTTCCAGAATTGTCTTCTGGTATACCAAAATAAGTTTTTATTTCATTCCTGAACTTTCATCCTTAAGTCATAAGAGTTTAATACTATCCTTTAGCTTACACAAAAATACAGGAAAATGTAATAGTCTAAAACTAATATTTCTGGGGCTCAGGGGTGTAGGTTAGTGATTAAGCATGTGCCTAGCATATGGTCCTATAAGGTCCCAGGTTTGACTCCCAGCTCTGCAAAAGTAATTAAATAAATAGAAATTAAGTATATAAAACCAGTACTTCTCTTCTGTAACTGTGACACTTAAACATCAGTTGAAGGATATAATAATATAGATTGAGACTGCAGTACTCTAAATTCTTTTCTATTTAAAAATATGAGTTTTGTTTGTTCGTTTGTTTTGTACCAGAGAGTAAACCCAGGACAACTTATCCCCTTAGCTACATTCCCATCTATTTTTAATTTTATTTAGAGAAAGTGTCCTGCTAAGTTACTTAGGGTCACCCTAAGTTGTTGAGGCTGGCTGTGAACTCTCAATTCTTCTGCTTAGCCTCCTGAGCTGTTGGAATTACAAGCATGCACATTGCACTGGGTTAATACGTGATTTTTTAAAGCATGCACATGTACATTGGGAAAAGACCTTTTATCCTAATTCTGAAATAATTGCATAAAAAATGGAAATGAGCAATTGAGCAAAAACTAGACAAAATAATATTCAAGAATATGCAACTGTCATATGAATGTGTGTTAAGTGAAGATATTTTCTAAAAGAAAATGCCCACACAATCTTTTACATTAGTAACAGAGATAACTTGTTTTGCCATGTTTTTTCTTCCAAATTTTTCTATTTTGGAGTATATATTTCAAATATTTTTTAGTGAGTGCTTATTAAATATATGCTTTTAAAGAAAAATAAGTGGTGTCTCTCAAAGTTAATCAAGTCCTTCATCTCCTTGAAGGAGAAAAAAAAGTGAAACTCATAAATAGCCACATTGTATTTTATCTTTTATGCTCAACATTAAAGGAAAAAAAAAAAAAAAAAAACCAACAAAAATGAGCCTAGAGTGGTGACTCACCTAGGTGCTATGGTCTGAATGTTGGTGTCCTTCTAAAACACACATGTTGGAACTTAACCCCCTGTAATGAAATTAAGGATTGAGACTTTGATGAGGTGCTTAGGTCATGAAAACTTTGTTTACTTAGATGGCATCACTGTCCTTATAGAGGCTTATAGCAATGAGTTGAAATCCTTCAGCCCCTTCTGCCATGAAATTATGCACGAAATGAGCCATCTTTGATACAGAGAAAGAAGTCCTCACTAAGCACAGAGTAGCCGGCATCTTCATCTTGGGCTTCCAAATACCAGAATAGTGAGCAATAAATTTTTGTTATTTTTAATTACCTAGTCTAAGGCCTTTTATTCTAACAGTTGAATAGACTAAGACTTGTTGTAAAAGAACTACAAAGATAAGTACATTGTAGTTCCTCAAACAATGTGATTTTCATTTCCTTACCTACTTCATTACATTTAGTAAATAATTAGATAACCCATCTCCAACTTATCCACCTAATCTTTACTTCTTTCATGTAAATAATATCTTGCAATATCTACACTATTTCAATTGGAGAAATATTTATTCTTGATTTTATTATCTTCATATTGAGATGTAGTATTTGTACATCGTTATAGGCTATGTATATTTGCAGTGTGAATAATTTAATCATGGTAATGAGCACTCCCATCTCTTCAAATGTTTATTATATTTATGTGTTATGAATTCTATACACTTCTAGTCTTTTTGAAATACATCATAGATTGTTTTAACCAATATTCATCCTACCGAGCTATAGAAAACATGCTGTGTTTTGGTGCCCTTATTTAATTTCTTTAACACTCCCTGTAGTCTCTAATATTACTAAATTTAAGTTTTAAAAAGTAACATGTATCTTTTGAAAAGTTCAGAAGTCAAACTTCCTAAAGATATTTATAATTTTTCTGCAATTTTTTTTAACATTTTAATTTCGGGTTTATAACCACTTGATAAGTTAGCCCAAGATGTCATGACATACACAAATTAGGTACAAAGTAGGTATTCCATAACCTCTTATTGATACATTGACTGATGAATTCAGACATCTTCCTAAAATAAATTCTTGTATTATGTATAACTACACTTCATGCATTTGAGCTTTTTTGAACTCATGGATGAAAGCGTCTGTCAAAATATATCATATTTACACAAAATGCAGGATTTGACTTTGAAATAATGTATATAGCAAAGAGGAGTCCCTAGTGAATTTAGTGAGAGAGATGATAAGATATGAATGACAGGAAAGTATGAGTATTTTTACAGCATAATTTTCAGAAGACAAGGAAGTCAAAGAAATGATTAGAATACTAGAAATTGAGTGACAGGATTTTTCCAAATGACAGTGAATAGGCAAGTCAAAAAACAAACAAGAATATTCTCTGTGGGAATAAAGTAGAATTGTATTTTATAAGGAATGGTATGGTAGAAACAAGTAGATAGAGAAGGCAGTGTCAAAATCATAAAAAAATGCTCTATATGAAAATAAATTCTTGAGATTTTAAAAAAGCATTATGAATATTTGTATTTGAAAAGGTCCATAGCAAAGAGAAATAACTTTTAAAATAATTAGTTCTAATCGAATTAGTAATTTCTAAGTATATAATGCAGTACTATAGACACTTTACTTGCATTTTTTTTTATCTTTTGAGATGAAATTCACAGATTGGATGATTAGCCATAGTGAAGGGTACAACCCAGTGGCATTTAATATGTTCAGAGTAGTGGGCAAACAATACCTTTCTCTAATTTCAACACTTTTTCATCACAGCATAAAAACATCCTGTATCCTTAAGTAATCTATTCCCAGTTCCCACCTCCTACAAATCTGTTTTCAATTCCCAAGGATTTGCCTATTTTAAGTAAAAAGAATCACATGTGATCTTTTTGTGCCTCAGTGCACAAGAGATAGTAATTTAGATCAAAATATTTAAAACAAAGTAGGATCAGAAAATTTGAAGAAAAATTTACAAAGAGACCTCTGACAAAATTATCCAGAGTAGAATTTTTGATCTAGTCAACTTCACTGTATCTATGTTGACTAATTTTTATTTTGAATGATCAGTGTGATTCATCAGCTGTAAATAAATTTGTCACAAACATAATTTAAGCTATGTAGGAATCATAAAGTAGAAGAGAATATGATGATGGACCCAGGTCAGTTGGCCATGCAACCTACAGACATAGCATATTAAAAGTATCTATCAAACTATGTTGCAAATGACAGTAATTTAATAAGTTATGGTGATTTTAAATTATTTGATGCATTTTCAATATAGAAATAAGTTTTCTTCTCATGGAATCACAGAAAGACTAACTGCTGCAAATATATCTTAAGACAAATACTTCCATACAAAAAATCAAGGAAAAAAACAAGAAAGAATATTACATTTTACCTTGAGCTAAGACCACTACTGAGTATTTTCTTGGAAGTAAGAATAAAGAACATTATAATTCTCAGCCAAATCCCTGAAATTGCAGTGGCTTCTCTGTGGCCAATAACGTTTCTTTTCAGAAATTTCTAGTGTTTCAAAGCACAGCAGGCTTGGAAATAATTTTCTAAACTATCAATCTCTATTGAGTGTTGACAGAAACCAACTGGATTTGCTTACTATGCTGAAGATTGAAAGTCAAAGAGTTACAGTATTAATATCACTATATAAAAAGTAAAAGATAAGCATACTAACTTTTTTATGTATCAGTAGGAAAACACATAAAGAAAGAAAGAAAGAAAGAAAGAAAGAAAGAATAGAAGAAAGAAAGAAAGAGTAGAGTAAGAAAAGAAGTCACTATAGGAAAGGTAAATAGGTTAATAAGAGGATAAAATATAGTCATTTTTATGGCTGCCTGTCCTCGTTCTAATATATATATTTCCTAGTAAGTTTTTTTTCCCCCTCAAGAATTGGACTTGTTTAAATGTCAAGATCTTATTTTTCAGCATATTTAAATTTCAATTCAATCTTAAATTTCTTCATTCTTCTTCTTTCTTTGGGTTTCTTCCTATCCATCCAAATTTTGTTCACTCAGATTTGGTAATATTAAATTCCCTTTGTGATTGAAATCTTTATATTTAATATGAAGTGCCTGTGCTTCCCATCACAGAAAGACAGGTATAAGCATATTGTTTAGTGTTTTAGTTCCAGTGATTTGCACTACAGGTGGCATGCAATTGGCACTTGTCACGTATTTATTGTACTGATTACAATATATGATAAATAAAGAAGTGTATTAGGAAATATGTTATGTTGCATTTATAATACTTATAATATTTTCACAAAAGCAATTTGCAGTGTTTTCAATTATTGCCATTTGTTCCCCTCTTTGACTTACATCTTTGAAATCTATTCTGAACTTTGGAAAATTTTACAGATCTTTCTTCCATGGGAGTGTATTTTTCAAGGTGATTTTTGGTCATGTATTCAATGGCCAAAAGGATTTTATAAAAAGCAGCTGTGGGCTGGAATGTTACCTATCCAGATCCCCTTTACAGGGCTATGCACCCATCCCATAGATATTGTGCATGTTGGCTGCCAACAGCTTACAGATGCCTTCTTTTCTAGAGAATTGTTTTTGTCACACTGGAATAACAGACCCTTAGCATTTAAACAACTTACTGGGCATTCGTGGAATCAATAATTATGACTGACAGGGGTTAGAATCACTTATCTCCACACGCAAAACGAAACAAAACAAAACAAAAAATCTGAGCTGAAACCTCCCTGTGAGACTGGAATGATGCTGTTCTCCATATAAGACAAATTCTTAATTAGCTTTCTCATCTTAAAGGTGTTCTTTTATCTGGAGGACTCTCCTTTATAGATTGCTTTCACAATAATACCCCAAATTCTACTGCTAAGGAATCTTATCTGAGATTTTCAGTGTCTAAAATAGCCCTAGGAATCAAACTGTAAGGAGGAGATTCATCTAGAAGCGAGTAATTCTCCAGTTAGACTACAAAGGAAATCATACCACTGGTAACAATTTGAATATTGATAGTCCCATGACTTGTAGCAGTTTGTTTTTTAATTGTGGTGACCTGATCCAGTAATATAGATGTAAAGAGATATTCTAGTTTGTGCATTATCCCTTGTGTTTGAGGGCAGTGGCAACTTTAAATAATGTGAAATTGGCTGGTTTTTAGTAGCTTTTCATAAGTGACATTGATGCATTTAAGAGATACAATGGCAGACTTAGATCAATTAATCGTCAAATTAATATGTAGGTACCACAAGGCTTCTGGGGCATCATTTAAGAATACTTGTGACCTGAAGCTAGAGGTCAACCCAGTTGAAAGACAGATATGTAACATTATTGGGATGGCAGAATTTCAAAAAGGATTGAATTCCTAGGCTAAAGAATGCCCTTATTGCAAAGTCAGGGCCTTCAAAGGGAAATATTGCAATATTGGAATACAAAAAGATTTTCTTTTATATAAAGTTTAAACCTCAGATTATCTTGAACTCTCCAAGCATGCTAAACTAACTCACTCCTTTTTGTTGAAAGGGACAAGTTTTTTGTTTTGTGTTATTCTTTTGTCTTATGTCAGGTGGAGGCTCAGACCCACCTGTTTTGGCTGATCCCAAAAAAGATACAGAATCCTGGCAGGTGGAAGAAGATATAAGACACCAGTTAGGATAGTAGATAGACATTCTTTATTCAGAGGTGGCAGCAGCCCCTAGCCTCCAGTTCCAGCCTCACTTAGCTTCAGTCAGTTCTGTTTAGCCCCCTGAGCCACTTCACTAAGTCTTTTTTTATATGCAGGACAAACAAAGAAGATGCATTGCCAACCAGATACGCAAGTAAGTGCATGCTCACAAGCAAATGCTTATGACCCTAAGTACATATGCTGAATCAGGTTGTTCATAACCCTGACAACATACTAAAAGCATAGTTTATTGGAAGCCTCAGGGAGGAAGCCTAACTATAGCCTTCTTGGGCCTGCCTTATAATCCATCCCTTTAGTATTCCTCACCATACAATCTATGCATTTGAAGTCTTCCACAGTGATCACTTAGCAAGAGGGCAGAGCCCTATATCCACAGGCCATAACAACTATACAAGTGGTAAGAACATATAGCCAAAGCACAAGCCCCATCCCCTAGGAAAACTAAAAACCACTGACATATTCATCCTATATTGAAGTGCTGATGAAAGGTTTTCCAGACATCTCTAATTGTCTAAGGACATAGGCTGAATTTGCCAGAAGAGACCAGCAGCAGAATTCATAGGCATTTTGGTGCATATCCAACAGGCAGAGGTGTTTGCTATTCTGGCATAAGCGTGTGTCCACTCCATGATGGTGTTAGTGAGTAGACACCTACAGATGAAAGGACAAAGCAGATACAGGCACTAATACATGTAAATCGTGTTCATCTGGTAGAATACATGCTACCTTTGAGTTCAGGAAAGCACAGTGACTGCCTGTGGCAGGCTCCCCTGGATAGTGATACCACACTTGTACAGCTTGTTCCTAAACTTCAGCAGGGTCTGTGTGCACCTGCACTGGGGAGCTCATAATTGACCAAAAAGAAATAACAAACGTGCTCTTAAAATTTGTGACTCAGGGCTGGGGATATAGCTCAGTTGGAAGAGTGCCTGCCTCGCAAGGACAAGGCCCTGGGTTCAATCCCCAGCACTGCGAAGAAAAAAAAAAAATTGTGACTCATCTATAGGACTCAGCCAAGTCACATGTATGTATATGGGAGGAGGCAGTCACTAGTCACCCATAGTTTTGCAAGGAGATCACACTCCACACTTTTCCCCCATGGGGTTGGCAAGGCTAACCAATGAAAGTGGGGGGATATTTGTTGTCCATAGCCATCCACAGTTTGCCCTCTATTTAATCCAGTGGGAGCAGGCAAAGGAACATTCCCTTGCTTCTGAACCCAGACTTAGGTATACTATTCTTTGTTGTCACCTGGACCTGTGTGGGGCTAATTTGTGATACAACAAAGCCTCCACAGGATCTGGTCCCCCTCATCAGGGATGCTCATTCAGAGTTCACACAACTCCCCACAGATGCTTTGCCCACCCCTTTATAGAAGGTGAGTTGACCAAAGTCCTAAATCCTTGCTTAATCATGCTATTATACCTATCATGCCTGCAGCCTGTGGGTGATACGGAATGTGGAGATTCCATTGAATCTGTAACTACATTGCCCATTGCTGCATATCCTGACCTGTGAAATGAGTATCTTGGTCACTGTATTGTGATAGACTGGCCATACAAGTTCATCAACACTATCGGGGTGCAAATCCTAGTATGCTGTTTCACTTGAACACTGGATAGGCAAACAATAAGCCCATAGCTGTATCAACTGCCATTGAGGCAAATATGGCTTCTTCTGATCTCAGTAAAATCAACCTGCCATTTTGTCAAGGGGACATGTCCATGCATTACAAGGCCATCAGTGGCTCCAAGCCATGAGGAGTGAGGATACTCCTAAGCACAAACTACGCATGCCTGGTAGGCATCCACTAGAGCTTTCTTATGTTAAAGGCAGGCCCAACTATTTGATTACATTCTGCATAGTTTGTACATCTGCATGCTGTAGGCAGTGGTACAGCCAAGCTGCCAGATCAGTGAGATGTGTTTGCTCTAACAATCATACCCTATCCAAAGCATCTCCATCATTCTCTGGGCTGGTTGGCGGTGGGGAGGTCATGGCCTGTAACACGCCCCATAGTCACCAGTTCCTGGTGGTCTAGCTCCCAAAGCTCTTGCCATATAACTTGCCCTCAACATACAGCAAAATTTTCAGTACATATCATTATGGGAGATACTTAGTTTGCTATCTCCATTTAGCTCAGCTTACTGGCAATTTTGTCCTGCCTGGTGTCAAACAAGACAGTATCTCCTTCTGGCTCCAGAGCCAACACTGTCACATAGGCAGTTGTCCACAGCTGAAGTTATCACTTTACCAATCACTGAAGTGTAGGTGCCTTAACTCCAAGGTATGTTGTTTCTGGTTTGGCTACATAGCCAACAGGTCCTAGAACCTCCTGAAATATCTTGTTTCCTGCCAGCTGCTGGTACACCTGGGCTGTCTCTTGGTCCCTGCAAGCTTCTAACATACTTAGGCTCTCCTGGCCCCTGCTGATTCCTGGCACATCTAAGTCACAAGGTTATACATGATCAATAACATGTAATGCATGGGTTGCCTTGCTCCTGTCAGCTCCAAACACCCTTAAATCTTGCAGGCATAACAACAAAGTTGACTAGGGGCTCTCCTGGCCTCTTTCCAAATTATTTTCCAAAGTCCACCAACTCTGCTTGACAGGCAGAATGTTGTGAACTTGATTATCTGGGCCAGTCCTATCAACAGCTGCTTATTAAAAGCAGGGACATCAGCAGCTGCCATTTCATTTTCTGCATTACTATGGGCCAAGCTTGAGGGTGTTAATCTTATTCCTCAGAGTTCCTCCTCTGGCGACTTACTGTGGCTCCCAAGGCCTCTTCCATATCTTGCAACTCCCTCATCTTGGCAATCTCTTGTAAAGCTGCATCAGCTTTTGCTCTCAACATCGTAAGAGTCACCTATCCCATGACCACAGTGGCCATTTCTGCATTCGCTCAGGCCCTTTCTCTGTCCCATCCACATGGTTGCTGCAACTTTTCTCCTTGACTGCAGGGTAATGCCTAGGGTCCGTAGCTTTGTTGAGTCTTTTCTGCTAGGTCTCCACAGGGCAATCAGAAAAATTCAACCCACATGCTTTCCAAGTAGAACCATTTCATTGGTGGGAGCTAACTGCTTTTAAAGCCTTATCTATGCTTATGGGGACCCATCCTCTCTATCCCATCTCTCCATGGGAGTCCATGCTACAGAACCTTGGCAACTGAGTGCTACATGCTGTGCAGGTTCCATGGGTCCCTTCTGTCTGCCAGGGTTGATGCATCTCTTATGTGTGGAAGGCTCTGAGAGCTACACCAATTGGGTGGAGATTCAAAACCTGGGAAACAGATTTGGGATTCTGACAAGTAGATGAAGATGTAAGACACAGTTGGGATAGTAGAAATACTTTAATCAGGGATGGCAGCAGATCCCAGCCTCCAGTATTATCCCCATTTAGCCCCAGTCAGTTCCATTTAGCCTCCTGAGCCATTTCCGTAGGTCAGACAAAGAAAGCACATTGCCAGCAGGTTACACAAGTGGGCACAAGCTCATAAGTAAATGTCTATGACCTTGAGTAAATATGTTGAATCAGGTGTTCATGACCATGGCTACATATTAAGAATATAGTCTGCTGGAAGCCTCAGTGAGGGAGCCTAACTATTGCCATCTTGGGCCTGTCCTTCACGCCAAGAAATTCTCAAATAAAGCTGGTATCCTATAAAACAATAAGGGTCCTTCCAAGCATCTGTCTTAATTTTCTTTCCTGACCATCAGGTCTGTAATGTAGAGGAAAATCTCATTATTACCTGAGTTTGGAAGGGCTAGAAATGTTGCAGTTGTGAGAGAGATTCTCTGGTTTATTCCTGCAGGACCCTGCATATTCCAGGAAAATGTGTCTGTGTGGATCCAGAGAATATGTATTAATATATAAAGTATACAAAACTAAATTAGACAGAAATTTTTTATTTGGAATACTGTCCTGAAACACAAGCCTTAACTCCTTAATGAAGACCCAAGGAGAAGGGTGTGGAAAGCTTAACAAAAACAAGAGCCTAATTACATGGAAGCTACAAGTTCTGAGGCTGACTGCTGTGAAAAGGAAAGAAAGGCTCAAAGAAGTGGACATGTTCCTGCTTGATTTTTATTTTAATTTAGTTAATATATCAAAATGAAAATAAAATGAAAGTGACTTTCATAAACAAATTACTAAATAAATGGAAATTTGTGAAGATATATTAAATTATAGTACTTGTCCAGCATCATTAACTTATCATACTGTCTTATTGGTTATGTGAGCTTAGAAATGAAATGATTTAATGAAATGACCATGAACACACTGTTTTGTCTCTTGAAATGAAAGTCCTAGCTAAATAGAAATGATGCTACTGATGTTCTTGGGTTGAGTATCATCATATTGGTCACTTT
Organism: Glaucomys volans; assembly: GCA_020662805.1. Classification (NCBI taxonomy): domain Eukaryota; kingdom Metazoa; phylum Chordata; class Mammalia; order Rodentia; family Sciuridae; genus Glaucomys; species Glaucomys volans. The sequence continues at coordinate 100,762 of JAJEJO010002814.1, read as the reverse complement.
TTATTACATGTGATGTTTCACAAGAAACATTTAAAGCTTCATGAGAAAAGTATATATCTCTATGGACAATCATCTTTTAGTTGATGGTGAGAAACTAGAAGCTTTGTTGTATGTTCATGTAATAAGTATTAAGAGTTAGGATTTATTTTGCCTTTGCTTGTTTTATATTCTTAATCATTAGTTTTGCAAATTAGTGTGGCATTAAAAGAATGGGATTAGGTAATGTAAAATTAACAGCAGATATAGTTAATTTGTTTGACCTTTCCTAAGATAAATACATTCAGATACATGATAAATACATTCATATTTTTTATCTTTAAGATTTTAATATCTATCTATATATGTTATATCTCTATCTCTATCTATCTATCTGTCTATCTATCATCTATCTATATGAATAACCATGTTTTGGTGAAATGTATACAGGCTTAATGGGCAATGACGCCCCTTTTTTATATGAGTAAAGAGTTTATTTTGCCCAAAGTAAAAATTTATTGTCCTCAGAGGGCATTTCCTGAAAGAAAAACTTAATGAAGTTTAACAATATTTATCATAAAGAGTATCTTGGCATTAATACACTCAGATGTATTCTGAACTAGAAGAATACAGACTCTGTTTATAGCTAATTGCTTTATTTCTACTTTTATTTTTTTCTTTGATGCCCATGTAACTTTCTGATGGAATTTTTAGTGACATTTTATTGAGACAATTTTTTAAATAGTCTCAAAAGACAATAATATCTTTGCATAGTGTTCGATGATCTAGTCTCTCTAAGACTGAGGGCAAATATAATGCAAATAAAGAATCAAAAAATGATTGTGTTGGGGAAACATTACCCCCAAAGACCTTTAATAGTGCTGAGTTAACACTAAAATCCTGAGGTGCACAACTCTCAACAATTTAATTCACCCTGCTAGCATGAGAGGACAATAGAACTATTGCAGTTGTCTTCATAACCATATTCAATTGCTATTTTGATTTCCTAAGTACTTTTCTTGCCACCAAATTTCAGATTTTTAAAAAACCATTATTACTGGTTTAGAGTGAGAACTGAACCCAGATTCTTGCACAGGCTAAGCACATGCTCTACCAATAAGCTACACATCCAAACTATGACAAGTTTTAATAATTAAATTGAACACTTTTCTTTGGTGCCCATCTAGATCAAGGTTTGGCAATTCACTGCCTCTGGGTCAAATCTGACTCACCAGCTATTTTGTAAATCAGCTTATTGGATCAAAGCATGCCCGTTTGTTTATCACTGTTGATGACTGCTTTCATGTTACAATGACACAGTGCTGAAATATTTATTATCTTGTCTTTTACAGAAAAAGTTTCTAACCCAATTTAATTAGCACAGTGTCAAAAATAAAAAGTATATGTATAGTTAAAATAAGAAATCTTATCTTTCAACACTTCTCACAATTCCGGGGGAAAAGTAAAATCTTTTAACAGGTTTAGTGACTTATTTTAAAGTATTTTGAGATTTTTAAAGTTGAAAAAATTCAAAGAAATATTTTCAGTATTCCCTCAATTGGTATCTAACATTTTTGTAATATTTTTATCACTTCTACGAAAGTTTCAAAGTGCATTGTATTTGAAAATCAATTGCCTAAACATTTCATATAAAACATATATAAGCATACATCTTGGTAAAACATAGAAACCATTTGATTTATTTCAGTTAAAACTCTATATATGAGATAAACAAGTAATCAGTGAATAATATTGAAGTAACTAACAACACACATTGCTGTTGTTGAAAACTTCCTATTTTTTAGGATGCAGATTATTAGGCAGAATTGAAGTAGGTAGCTCTAGAAAGACTGTTTAATGATAAGGAGATAAAATATCAGAGTTTAACACTATGTTACTGTGGGAGCTCTTGTTACACCAAGCATTTTTGCTTTTTGCAAAACGAAGTATTTTCCTCCACTTCTACAAGCAATAAGAAAAAAACAAAAAAAAAGAATGCATTTTCTTTTTCTATTCCCTATTCTAATTTGCATTCTCTTTCCTATTCTAATTTTCACCTATGTAATAAATTTATTCACGTGTGCTAAAAGATTATTTCCTTGTGAGAGACATCATTGCCCTGTGTACATGTATAAATGCACAGATGGTGTGACTCTACTTTGTGTACAACCAGAGAAACAATAGCTGTACTCCATTTGTGTTCAATGAATCAAAAAGTAAATAAAAAAAAGATTATTTCCTTGAGGATACTGGACATGTCATCTGAAATCAACCCATTCAAATTCACAATTATTAATAATATTTCCTCATGCTCAAAGATGAGCTTTCTAAACAACATCATTTAAAATTACTGTTTCTGCTGTGATATAAATCAGTCTTCTAAATGTATTACAGAGGAAATGTACTGGGAATGTGGATTTATAGATTAAAATACATGAAACTATGATAATTAGAGAATATGACTGTCATAAACTAAGAGAATAAGGAAGGAATTCAGAGGCCGTAGGGTAGGAATGATAATTTTCCCCTCCAGTTCATTTTAATAAATTAATGTTAATAATTGAGAACCTACTGCATTAAATGTTAGTGATAGAGTGATAATAATTCATAAGCCATGACTATCAGGAACTTTCACTGGATTTTAAGCATGAGAAATTGGCGTAAATTTCATCTGTTGCATTTGAATTCATCTGTTGTAGTATGACAATCCTTAAAATAATATTATATTCTGGATGTGACACCTGACATCTTGACAACTCTACTAATTTTATTGACAGCACTCAAGATTCATTAAATATAATTTAATTCTTAAAATATTCCAGGCAGTGTGGTAGTCACTAATGTTAAAACAATGAGCAAAACAAACACAAGTTCTTAGATGGAAACTAGAGTTTACAAAGGAACATAAGATTGATAATATTATAAGAATATCTAACCTGAACTTGTTATAGCCTTATTTTATTTATAATCTCTCAATCACTGAAAATCTAGAAAACTTGACTCCCTAAATATTTTTGAATTCAAAACTACCAATGATATTATTTTCCCTTCTATATCTGGATGCAAATTTTAGAAGCAGATTCAGAAAAGACAAAGCTTTCCTTTCCAAAATTCCTATATTAAATATACAGACACAGCAGGAAGAAAAATTAATGGAAAGTTTCACAGGATATTTGTAGAGTGGAATTGGTTCACTATTCATCAATAGGTAAAAATGGTTGAGTGGTTGTGGGTCACATTCATGCACACACCTAATGCATTATGATTCTTAAGACATTAAGATTCTTAAAGGCTCTACTTCATAAGCATCCATAGCACACTTTACCTACAACTACTCCTGAAAGACACATTTTGCCCTTTACTTCGTATCCTATACCCTTTCTGTCTTTTGTTTCTCCTTCAATCATAGGAAAATATTTGAGCTATGTATTTCCATTTACAAAGATATTAATTTATTAGCTAGACTGCCAACAACATTCTAAACTCAAGAAACATTCCTCTAGAGAACTGTCCTTTCTAACAGGAAATTCTAATGCCAGCTATTGAGCTATGGAAAAAATTAGTTTTTCCTGAAGGATAGTTAGATTTCAATCAGATTCCATATACTAATTTAAACTGCTTTGGACCTACAGAACTCTTAGGAAGCTTTGATATTTGTTATGAAAATCATCGTTAGCAAAGAATAGGCATATTAATATATGTATTCTCTCTGAATTGATGAAATTCCAGCTATCTTGTTTTTCTGAAGAACTGACACTCCTTTTGTGTAAGTTTCAATTCAGACATAAATATATAGCATGTCAGATGTAAGACTGTGAGATTATTATCAGCAACCAGAACTCAGGCCAGTGTGGTGGCACACACCTGTAATCCCATCAACTTGGGAGGCTGAGGCAGGAGGATCACAAGTTTAAAGCCAGCCTAAGCAACTTAGCAGGGTCTTAAGTAACTTAAGTGAGATCCAGTCTCAAAATAAAAAAATTGAAAAAGCATGAAAAGGACTGGGGATATGGCTCAGTGATTGTGTGCCCCTGGATTCAATACCCAGTACCAAAAAAATAAAATTAAAAAGTATCAGGCATTCAAAAATACTTACACATCAGTAACTGCCCTAGCTAATTAACAATCATGTCTCAGCATTCTCCAAACAAATCTATGCCAGTGCAGGTTCATCAGAACCCCTGTAGCCCAGAGAGTCCTTAGTAGGAAGGTAATTTTATTAGGATTCATAAGTCAAAAGGAATATCTAATAATTCCATATTGTGATGCCCGCTCAACTTAATTGTATATGACTAATAGCAACTTAGAATCTGTTTGATGACAATGGAATTCAATTACACAGGGGCACACTTATTTTCTGTTCCACATTGATTTTCATTGGCACTTTCTGTACAGGCTTTGTACAAACATGACACAGGTAGTGCACTAAAATCTCATTTTAGCAATGAGAAGAAAAAAAGCAAGTCAACAGAATTGAAGTTCTACATCTTAGAGTGAATAGTTTGTATAGGAAAACAAAAAATAAATTTTAAATTAAATTTTATTTTAGAAGGAGATGGTAGCCATTGAGAAAGATAAAATGAAAAAAGCATAAGATAAATTTTGAATCTAGAAACCAAAAAGGCTTTTGAAAATGAAATATTTGGCTAAGACAAGAAGATGAGGTTGAATGGTTTAAAGAAGATTTGCTATAAATCGAATGCCTGTGTCCCCCAACATTCATATGTCAAAACCTAATCCATAGTACGATGATATTTGAATAGGGTTAGTGGCCTTAGAAAAGAGACTCCTGAAAGCTCCTTTCACATTGTGAAGACAAAGCTGAAAGTCAGTCATCTCTGCACCTGAAGTGGGCCTTCACCAGACACCAAACCTGTTGACACATTTACCACTCCTCAGCATCCAGAACTGGGAGAAATAAATTTATGTTCTTGTAAACCACCCATTCTATGGCAGATAAACTAGGGCAGACTCTGAAGCAGGTAATAAATCAGTCTAATGAATTCAAGAATACCATAAAGCCAGTGTCTTTATCGGTTTTATAACAAAATACCATAGAAACAAACTGAGCTCTAATGCCCTATCTAACCTGTTCCTGGTCTATTTCTTCCATGTGCACTTGAAGCTCTCAGTACGCTGACTTTCCCTTAAAGACATTTACTTCAATATTGCCCAACTCATTGGCTAGTTCTAAGACTTTCAACCTGTCCCCTGCTATAGATAGATTGCTTTTTCCTCCAAGGAAATTTTCTTTCCTGGATTTAGCTTGGTATTCTCCATCTCACTGGATGTTTGTTCTCTATTATTATAATCATTGTCATTATTAATATTTTCTAGATGCCCATCAATTTCCTCACACAAAATTTGAGAATGAAACACGTCTTGGACCAGTTTCCCTTCTCTCTCTATATATGAGGGAGTTAAAGTACTGAATAAAATTAGACTCTAGAACATTATTTAGGAAATAATAGACTATTCAAGTTGGAATACTACCGAGAGAGCACTGGAAAGAATAAAACTCTGTGGTTGGAGTATATAGCACTTGCAATTAAAATAGGTAGAGATTTTGTTATTGCTAATGAAAGGAGAGAAAAAAACTGAAAATGAATGACTGGGTGAAGCAGATGACAGGAGATTTGGAGAAATTCAAGTAAAGGAGAAGAAAAGTTCATGTCAGAATAATGAGCATAGTTATTAAAATTAACCAGTATTAAGGAATAATAGTACCACAGAGATTGGTAGGGATCCAGAAGGTAAAATCTTTTTAAAAATGAAGAAAAATGTGCTAGTGGTTAGTGGATAATTGCAATAGAAAGGACAGGTCACAGTATACATTTTTTAAAGCTAAATTTAAAAAGGGAGTTTTAGAGATAGAGGGATGAGAATAAATTTCAATAAGGCCCCAGAGAGTAATTCTCAAATGTAGCTGCATAGTATAAGCATTCACAGAGCCTAATAAATACTAATGCTTAAGTCTTCTCCCTGGTGGTTATGATGAAATTATCCTGGGTTGGGTCCAGAGCATTGTTATTTTTAAGGTCCCCTAGGTAATGGTTATGTGAAATCTAGAGTACTTATCTCCCCCCTCAGTTTCAATGGTAATCAGAGTGGAGAAGAAAAATAATTTACCTGACAAGATTTATAGGGACAAAAATGACTCCAGGGAAGTACAGATTTTATTTAGGGAACAGATTTAAGGCTAAGAGATGGATTATTTTCTGGTGACACACTATGGGTTTCTAAGGTCCTACAGGTTTCAGAAGTCAGGAAAAGACTGAAGGAGAGAAAAGGGACTGTGTTCAGTTATGTGGTGATTAGAGTGGGACAAATAAGGTTAGTTTTGTCCTTCTTGGGTAGATGTGGAAGCAAATGTAAAATACACAATAAGATTGACATGGTTGGTCTTTATCCCAAAGGGCTCTGGGTTTTGGGTGCAATTTTAGATGGTCTCTTCTCAATGGCTAACTAGTCATGGTGAAGCAGACCAGAGACCACCACCCAGAAAGACCCTTACCATAATTAAGCAGAAATCCCCACCATATTTGCATTATATAAGTTCCTCTTTTTGTCAAAAGGCTTTATAACAGAATATCAACATAAATTTCTACAAAAAAACTCAATGTGGGATAGGACTTCCTATTTATTGTGAGGACTAAGTTACTCTGTCTTGAAAAAGCTAAGTTTAGTCACAGACTTGATGATGTTACTTCTGATTTTATGGTAAAACTTGTAAAACCTCTAACTAGTCTAAAAAATGGGACAAAAAAGCACTTTCTGTGAACTCACACACACACACACACACACACTATATATATATATATATATATATATATATATATATATGGAGAGAGATATATATATATATAGAGAGAGAGAGAGTAGGAGTCTATATATATATTGTATATATGCTATATATATGATATGCTATATATATGCTGTATATATATTGTATATATGCTGTTATATAGACTTCTACAAAAATGTAAATCTTCAAGTCCCTCTTCTAACTGGGTACAAAGTTCAAAGAATTTCCAGGTTCTTCATCCAGACAATGTTTTAGGAGATAGTGTCTCTGGACCCTGCAATCAATAAACCTGCTTCCTGAAAATTCCTCAGGTGTCCAGACTCTTCTGTCCTACACCATTTGGCACCCCAATTAGAACAGTGGAGACCATGGTGGATTTTCTGCCTCTCCTATCTCTGGGTCTGGTTTCCCCAGGGCTTTGGAGAACAATGCTTCTCCTTGGTACACCACAGGAACTGTTTGCCTGTAGGGAAGCCAATTCACCTGGTGCCCTGGAGTGGCCACCTTAAAGCACAATGGAAACCAAGAGCATCAGGAACCAGGAATAGGAATAGGGAACTTGAATCACTGCCCTAATGAACAGGTAGGACCCAGATCCATTAGTGGTATCTCACCTGACTTCCCCATAGAGGCCTAAGCAGGTGAAAGGCTTGATCAACCTCTGAAGGGTCCCTGAGTAACCTCCAGAAGGAATTGAAGCTGAAAAGGATCTGGGGAGTTGCCTGAGTATTCTCTGTTTGGGATCTGCAAGCAGAAAGGAAACTGTGACTCCTTTTTTGGTTTTGGAATTTTTGGAATTGGGGCAGTATAGAAATTTTGCTCTGACCATGTCTGTGTGAAACTCTGTGAAGGTGTGTGAATGAGAAGGACAAGGACAGGGTTCTGACCCTACCCAAGGGCCAAAGTGATTATGGAGTCCTGATCTGCAGTTCCATGGTATCTGATACAGTGTGAGGTGGAATTCCACCAACCAACATCTAGGTGGAAGCTCCAGGTCAGGGGTTGACATCAACCTGCAAGGCTAAGAAGACCCTAAGTCTCTGAGAGGGGAATAACCAGATATGTATGAAATGATTCTTATCCTAAGTGTGTGACACCGATGTAGGTTAGAAAATGGGAGGCATACAAATCAAAATGAGTCTTTTAAAATGTATGTTAAAAAACTTTAAGAAAGATTTTAATGGCAACTATGGGATGAAACTCACTCCACAGAAGTTATATACTCTCCATGAATTAGAATGATCAACCTTTGAGGTGGGATGACCACCAAAAGGATCTTTAGACAAAAATGCTATTGACGAGGTCCTTTTTTTTTTTATTTAATTTTTTTTATTATTTACTTATTGATTAATTGAACACAAATGGAGTACAGCTATTGTTTCACTGGTTGTACACAAAGTAGAGTCACACCATCTGTGCATTCATGCATGTACATAGGGCAATGGTATCTGTCACACATTCTGTTATTAATTTTACCCCCCAACCGACCCCACCCCTCCATTCCCTCTATGCTAGCTATCTTTCCTCCATTCTTGCCATCTTTCCCCCCCACATTATGCATCATCATTCATTTATCAGAGAGACCATTCGGCTTTTGGATTTTTGGGATTGGCTGATCTCACTTAGCATAACAGTTTCCAACATCATCCATTTACCTACAAATGCCATAATTTTATTCTTCTTTATGGCTGAGTAATATTCCATTGTGTATATATACCACAGTTTCTTTATCCATTCATCTACTGAAGGGCATCTAGGTTGATTCCATAATCTAGCTATTGTGAATTGAGCAGCTATGAACATTGATGTGGCTGCATCACTGAGGCAATCTGATTTTAAGTCCTTTGGGTATAAGCCAAGGAGTGGGATAGCAGGGTCAAATGGTGGATCCATTCCAAGTTTTCTAAGGAATCTCCACACTGCTTTCCAGAGTGGCTGCACCAACTTGCACTCCCACCAGCAATGTATGAGTGTACCCTTTTCCCCACATCCTCGCCAACACCTGTTGTTGCCTGTGTTCTTAATAAAAGACATTCTAATTGGGGTAAGATGAAATCTTAAGGTGGTTTTGATTTGCATTTCTCTTATAACGAGTGATGTTGAACATTTTTTCATAAATCTGTTGATTGCTTGTAGGTCTTCCTCTGTAAAGTGTCTGTTCATTTCCTTGGCCCATTTATTGATTGGGTTATTGGTGTTCGTGGTGTAAAGATTTTTGAGTACTTGGTCGATTCTGGAGATTAGTGCTCTGTCCGAAGTGTGTGTGGCAAAGATTTTCTCCCACTCTGAAGGCTCTCTCTTCACATTGCTGATTGTTTCCTTTGCTGAGAAGAAGCTTTTTAGTTTCACTCTATCCCAATCATTGATTCGTGCTTTTATTTCTTGCGCTTTGGGAGTCATGTTAAGGAAATCTGGTCCTAGTCCAACATGATGAAGATTTGGACCTATTTTCTCTTCTATTAGGTGCAGAGTCTCTGGCCTGATTTCTAGGTCCTTGATCCACTTTGAGTTGAGTTTTGTACAGGGTGAGAGATATGGGTTTAGTTTCATTTTGCTGCATATGGATTTCCAGTTTTCCCAGCACCATTTGTTGAAGAGGCTGTCTTTTCTCCATTGCATGTTTTTGCCTCCTTTGTCAAGTATGAGATACCTGTACTTATTTGGGTTTGTCTCTGTGTCCTCTATTCTGTACCATTGATCTACCTGCCTATTTTGGTACCAATACCATGCTGTTTTTGTCACTATTGCTCTGTAGTATAGTTGGAGGTCTGGTATTGTGAAACCCCCTGCTTCGCTCTTCTTGCTAAGGATTGCTTTAGCAATTCTGGGTCTCTTATTCCTCCAAATGAATTTCATGATTGCTTGCTCTATTTCTATGAGGTCCATCATTGGGATTTTAATTGGAATTGCATTGAATTTGTATAGCATTTTTGGAAGTATGGCCATTTTGACAATATTAATTCTGCCTATCCAAGAACATGGGAGATCTTTCCATCTTCTCAGATGCTCTTTAACTTCTTTCTTTAGTGTTCTGTAGTTCTCAGTGTAGAGGTCTTTCACATCTTTTGTTAGATTGATTCCCAAGTATTTTATTTTTTTTGAGGTTAGTGTGAATGGGGTAGTTTTCCTAATTTCTCTCTCAGAGGATGCATCACTTACGAATAAAAATGCATTAGATTTATGAGCATTAATTTTCTATCCTGCTACATTGCTGAATTCATTAATGAGTTCCAGTAGTTTTCTGGTGGAATTCTTAGGATCTTCTAGATAGAGAATCATGTCATCAGCAAATAGGGATAGTTTGATCTCTTCTTTTCCTATTC
>JAJEJO010002814.1:0-85658 GCA_020662805.1 Glaucomys volans | reverse complement strand
CTGTGGGCATGTTTTTCTATGATATGAGTCTCTTGAAGGCAGCATATTGTTGGGTCTTTCTTTTTAATCCAGTCTGCCAGTCTATGTCTTTTGATTGATGAGTTTAGGCCATTTACATTCAGGGTTATTATTGAGATATGAGTTGTATTTCCTGTCATTTTAGCTTTTTTAGGGTTTTTAGCTTAACTTTGTTTCTCCTTTGATGGACTCTTTCTTTAGGGTAGTTCCTCCCCATGATGACTGAGATTGTTATTTTTCGTCTCTTCCTCTTCGAATACCTTGTTGAGAATGTTCTGTAGGGCAGGCTTTCTCTTTGTGAATTCTTTAAGCTTTTGTTTATCATGGAAGGATTTTATTTCATCATCAAATCTGAAGGTAAGTTTTGCTGGGTACAAGATTCTTGGTTGGCATCCGTTTTCTTTCAGAGCTTGAAATATGTTGTTCCAGGCCCTTCTTGCTTTTAGGGTCTGGGCTGATAAATCTGCTGATATACGTATCGGTTTCCCCCTGTAGGTAATCTGATTCTTTTCTCTCGCCACCTTTAAAATTCTATCTTTGTTTTGTATGTTAGGTATTTTCATTATAATGTGCCTTGGTGTGGATCTGTTGTAATTCTGTGCATTTGGTGTCCTGTAAGCTTCTTGTAATTGATTTTCCATCTCATTCACCATATTAGGGAAATTTTCTGATAATATTTCCTTGAATAGATTATTCATACCCTTGGTTTGTATCTCTGCACCTTCCTCAATCCCAATTACTCTTAAATTTGGTCTTTTCATGATGTCCCATATTTCTTGGAGGGTTCGTTCATGATTCCTAACCATCTTCTCTGTTTGTTCGACTTTGTTTTCAAGAGTAAATATTTTGTCTTCATTGTCTGAGGTTCTGTCTTCCAAGTGATCTATTCTGTTAATTATGCTTTCTATTGAGTTTTTAACTTGGTTTATTGTTTCCTTCATTTCCTTGTTTCCTTCAAGAATTTCTGTTTGTTTTTTTCTCAGAATTTCTATCTCTTTATTGAAGTAATTTTTTGCTTCCTGCAATTGCTCTATTAACTGATTATTCATAGCCTGAATCTGTTCTCTCGTCACATCATTCTCTTCTCGGATCACTTTAATTATGAACATTCTGAACTCCATTTCTGTCATTCCTTCTACCATGCTGTCTTTGGGTTCTCTTGATATATCATCTAGGTTTAATTGGGACACTTTCTTCCCGTGTTTTCTCATGGTGCTCGTGTATCTTCCCCTCTGTTGCTTGAGCGGTGTTTGATCAAGCGGTGACCCAAGAAAGGTGCTGTCCCACTACCTCCAGGTTGGGAATGATCAATGCTTCTGGGCAGAGGCAGCCTAGTGTTGATAGACAATTATATACAGCAAGGTGGTAGACTCCGGGCCTGGGTGTGGGCCTGGGCACTAGTTCAAGTTGGGGTGGTGTCACAGAACTGTGCTCAGTGATGGAGACACTGGGCTTGAGAGCCCAGGCTGACCTGAACTCCTTGCTGGGGGTTCAGGCAGTGGCAGGTGGTTGCTCTCTCCTGGGGACACTGTAAGCTATTGCCAAAGGCCCAAAGCTCCCTGCTGGATCACTCCAGACACTGCTGACACTGCTGGCGTCCCCAGGAAGCTGGAAATGGACCCCCTCTGCCAGGGAAGCCGCCAAACTCAGAGCAGTTCCACCTCCCTGCCGGAGTCAGCGATCCCAGGGGCTTCGGGCCAACCTCTCCCGGTGCGGCTGGAGGGTCTGGGAAGCCCGAGATGGGCACTCTCTGCCAGGGAAGCTGCGGAAGTTGGGCAGAATAGTTCCCACTCCCAGCCAGAGACTGCGTTCCCAGAGTTTCCCGGCTGGAGCTCCCCTGACACAGCTGGAGGCCCCAGGAAGCTGGTAATGGGCCTTCTCCGCCAGTTAAGCCGCCAAAATGGCATGGGGTAGTTCCATCTCCCTGCCAGAGTCCGCGTTCCCAGAGTTTCCCGGACGCCTCTGAATGCCCCAGGTAGCCTGAGATGCTCAGTCTCTGCCTGGGAGGCCGCCGGCTGGTGCTGGAGCCACGGCCAGTGACTCCAAAGCGCTACTGGGGACCCGCACTCACTTGTTGGCTGGCGCAGACCCAGGTCGGTTGCTCCGAAGCAGCTGCAGGGTCTGGCGCTTCCGGATGGTAGCTGCCCACGGCGGGCCGAGCCCAGCCCTGCTGAGTTGGTTCTGGAGCGGCACCTGGGGACCCCTTATATGTGCTTTGAATATAAAGTCTCGTTGAGAGTCATATTCCTGCTATTTGTATCCCAAGCAAGTAGGAATCCACGGAGCAAGTAGGAATGCAGCCTTCCTCTAATCTGCCATCTTGGATCCCTCCACGAGGTCCTTTTAATAGCTGTCAGAACTCCTGGACACCCAGACCAATTCCCTTATATTTATTTCTGGCAAGAGATAGTACAGAAACAGCACCCTTGGTTGAGATCATGTCTAGAAGAACAGTCCAAGTTGATGTTAGCTCAGACTATAAGTCCAAATGTAGGGGAACTAAATAGAGAAAAACCTGACAAAGAAAAGACAGAAAGGAAACCAGTTTTTCCCTGTGAGCAAGAAGAAAACTCACCACCACTCTATCTGACATTCCCAAGACCATTGAGACAGAAGGCTGTCCTCTCAACCCCCTTATCCCCAGAGGCAGCAAATGGTAGCCCCTCAACACCAGCTACTCCTTCCTCCTCAGTGTCTTCAGTGCCAGCGGCTTACCCAGAGCCAAAAACTCCTCCAACGCCTGAGACCAAGGTAGGAAACTTGTCCAAAGACCAGAGCCACAACACAGATGAGAGCTTTCCAGACGCCCCTACAAGAGACTAGAGGATCTGCCTATGTTCACCAGGAAAGAAAAGTCCCTAGGGGACAGTGCAGTTTCATGTGCCAGTGTTTTCCCCACCACTGATCTCTTGAATTAGAAAAATCATACTCCCTCCTATACAGAGAAGCCTTGGACCATGAATGATCTGATGCAGTCCATTATCCAGACCCACTAGTCCAACTGGGTTGATGGAGGAATGCAGACAGATTCCCTGAGGAGTTTCTAAATGGCTAAAGGAACATGCTGTGGACACACAAGGCAACATTCAATCCTATGCCCAGACCCAGTTCCCTGACACAGACCCAAGGTGGGACCCCCCCAAAGAGGAAGACCTCCCAAAGGTAAAGAGATACCAAGAGTCCCTCATAGGTGGCCTAAAAGAAGGGGAAAGGAGATCCCTAAACATGAACAAGTATCAGAAATACTCCAAAAACCAATGAAATCCCCAGCCAGTTCTATGAATAACTATGTGAGACCTTCAGACTCTTCACTCCTTGTGATCCTGAGGTGCCAGATAACCAGCAGATGATCAGCATGGCCTTTGTGGGACAAGCCCAGAGAGATATTCACCAAAAACTCCAAAATTTTGCTGGACTTTGCTGGGAAGAATGCCAGTGAACTGACTGAAGTGACCTCCACACTTTTCATCAACAAAGACTGAGAGGCTCAATGAGGCAGAACAAAAGATGAAGAAGACGGGTCTCCTCGTGGATGCCCTCACCACAAACACAGATGTCACCCAAAGGGGAGGTCCCACAAAAAAGAAAGAAAGCCAAAACGAATTTCAAGATCTGGTCCAGATGCGGGGTCAAAGGAAGGTCTGAATGGAAGGACCACTTTATCTAGAGACAGGGTTGAGAATAAGCTGATGTGTCTACTGCCATCTAGAGGTCCATTGAAAGAAAGAATATCCCCAACTAAAGGCCAATTGACCTAGACCAGGCTGCAACAGGACTTCAAAAACTTACCAACCATCTTCAGGATGGTCCTAGCTTCTGACTTGAAAGCCTTCCCTACAAAACATCATAGATGCTGGCCTTTGATGTGGATGCACTTTGCTCCAATATGTAGATGACCTGTTACTGGCCAGAGTAACCTGAGAAAACTGCATGAAGAAAACAACTCCTTGTTGCTCTTCTATGTGAAACTAGCTACAAAGTCTCAAAGAAGAAACCCCGCATTTGACAAGAAAAAGTGAAGTACCTCCGTTTTTACCTGATTCAGGCAACTGAGCCCTGAGAGGAAGTAGGCAGTTCACTCAATTCTGGTCCCTTCCACCTGCTGCCAGATCTGAGAGTTCCTGCTACTGCTGAATTCTGCCAGATATGGAGCCTTATCTTTTCAGTTATGGCCAAATGCATCTATGAGGCCACAAATCGGAGAGAACAGGATCCTCTAATGTGGAAACTAACAAAACAAAAAGCCTTTGAGGATAATAAACAAGCTTTCACCAGGGCACCTGGACTAGGACTCCTGGCCTCACAAAGCCTTTCTCTCTGTATGTCTGTGCATGATCTGGACTATAGAAGTTTTAACTCAAAAGCTGCAGACATGGCACCATCCAGTGGGTTATTGTTCTAAACAGCTAGACTGTATGATTCAAGGCTGGCCACCTTGTCTATGGGCCCTTGCAGCCACAGCCCTTCTGGAGCTGACAAGCTGACTATGAGACAGGGAACTGACACTCTGTCCTGGCACTGTTGGTGTACACAGGACAATATTGGTGGCTAATAGTCAGATACCAAGGCATGTTATGTGAAAATCCACATGTCCACATTGAAGTTGCCCAGACTCTAAAACCAGAAACTCTGTTGCCCATCAGGACTGGGCAACCTGATCACAACTGCATTGAGGTCATAATGTGTTCTCAAGTAGACTGGACCTGATGGACAAGCCCCTCAAGGATCCTGATGTGGAGTGCAGATAAAAGCAGTTTCCTAGAAGATAGAATACATCTTTCTGGATATACAGAGGTCACTCTGGACTGGATCACTGAGGCAAAGCCTCTGCCTCAGGGAACTTTAAGCACAAAAGGAAGAACTTACCACTCTGACCCAAGCACTCTAATTGGCAATGGAAATGTGTCAGTATTTACACAGATACAATGTGCCTTCACCATTCTTTATGTTCACAGGGACTTATAAGAGGAAAGGGGGCTAATTAACTCAGGAGGAAAAGGCATACAATATGGAGAGGAAATTCTAATCTTCTAGATGAAATGCGGGCACTCAGAAAAGTTGTGGTCATGCATAGCCAGGTCCACCAAAAGAGGAGCACTCTGGTTGCTCAGGGCAACTAAAGATCAGACTGAGAAGCAAAATTTTCAGTTAACAAAAAGCAGACAGAACAGGATGATGGAGATTTTCTGATGACCAAATAGCTATTCCTGAGTCTCTAGCCCTGCTTTCATCAGACTGCTCCACAGGGAAGTACACATTGGACAAGCAGAACTTAAGACTGCTCTGAGTCAGCATTTCTACACACCCCGGCTCACAAGTCCCTGGTGATCTGTGAATAGTGCAAAACTTGTGCCTGCAACAACTCACACCAGGGTCCAAGACTTCCACCAGGAATCCAAACTGTAGGAAGAGCACCTTTTGAGGACTTGAAAGTAGACTTCACTGAACTACCATGCTCATGAGGCTATAAATATCTTTTGATTTTTGTGTACTCTTACTCTGGCTAGATGGAAACTAATGAACCCACACTGAAAAGCCTCAAGAGGTAGCCAGGATGCTCCTCTGGGAAATTATTCCTAGATGTGGCATTCCAATAACCATTGGCTCAGACAGTGGCCAGCTTTTGTGGCAGAGGTGATACAGTTATTGGCCAAGAGTTTAAATGTCAGATGGAAGCTACATACTACCTATAGACCACAGAGTTCTGGTAAAGCAGAAAGGATAAATAGGATTGTAAAGGCTCAATTACATGAACTGTGTCAGGAAATCATCTGCATTAGGATGAAATCCTCCCTGTTGCACTCTGAAGGATTAGATCCACAGCAAATAAGAGGACTAGATTCTCTCCCTATGAACTACTGTATGGGAGGCCTCCCCCACTTATCAGGGGATTATAGGGAAACTTAAGAGAAATAAGAGAATTAACATTGAGGCAACAGCTTCAGGATTTAGGGAAAACATTACAGATCCTCAACCAATGGGTCAGGGGAAATTGCCAGTATGTTTGACAACAGAAACACACTCCTTTAGGCCTAGAGAGTCAGTTGGGTCAAATAATGAAATATTCAACCTTAAACTTAAAAGCCCTTTGGAAGGGTTCTTTCATCGTTGTTTTATCCATTTCCAACTGCAGTAAAACTACAGAGATCGGTCCCTAGATTCATTACACCAGATTCAAGCCCACAGCCATGGACTGTGAGTGCATTCCAGACCTCACTGCACCCCTTACACTGACCATCCAGAGGAAGGAAATACCAGAGAAGCTTGAGGATAAGGACAACAGTTGTTCCAGAAGCTGACTAGCCTTTGCACTGCTGAAACTTGAGGAAACAATAGCCCTGCTTCAGTCACTTGGGGGCTGGCTGATCAAGGCCCAGTGAAAGATAAACTTACCACTAAAACAAGTGGACTCTTTCATCCTCTAAGTTAGTTCTTATACAGTAATGCATTGCCACACCTTCTAGCCATATATATATATAGTGCTCTGCTCAGTTTTTTGCTACAGGTCTGATAACAGTAACTTCTACTCACTGGACTCTTGGTAACAAAATTTCATTTACACTTTTTACCTTGCTTATATAGGTTCTCCAGGGTTTGTTTGGTGTTATTAGTTTGGCCTTTTAAACTTATACTGTATAACCTATATGTTGGCCTATCACTTACTTTGACTTCCTTTTTACTCTTAGGGGGCTCTACTGTACTCCTGCCCCAATGGTGGAAATCATGTAATCTATGTATAAAGTCAGTCTACTCTATGTCTTATATTTGTCAATATATTTAAGCCATATATATAATATGTCCTTATACCCTGCCCCACCAGAGAGATGCTATAATTGGATGACCATTTGTCTCAGAAAAGAACTAGGGATCCCCTTGTATGAGGATCTAGGGCTAAGGAAAAAGAGATCCATTGGGAAAGGACTTGATCTAGGAGGTCAACAAACTTGGGATAAAAATGAATAGCCACCCCAGAAAATTATTGCCGTTCATAGTTCTGCCACCTGGGCACAGAATGGCAATTGGGGCTATAGAACTTGATTTTATGTGTTTAACTGGATTATTCACTTACAAACTGTATTGGAAATTATTACTAATCAAACTGCTACAGGCTTTGACCTCCTATGGTTTTCTACTCTTGATAGATTAAAAAGCTTAATTGGCATAGTAGGTATTCTGCTGTTAACCTATTTACTGCTGCAATGTTTAGCTCCCCTTTATATTAGAGCTATTTGGTCTACTATAAAACAAAAAAGACAACTAAGACTATGGCATTATATAAAGCTTTAAGCCAAGAGGATGATGATGATCTTGGATTTAAATAATTAAAGAACAATCATGAAAGGGGGAATGAAGCACACCAGAGACTCCCACCCAGAAGATCCTTATCATAATTAAGCAGGAATCCCTGCCATATTTGCATCATATAAGTTCTTCTTTTCGTCAGAAGGCTTTGTAACAGAATATCAGCAAAAATTTCTACCAAAAAACCCAATATGAAATAGAACTTTCTATTTCTTGTGAGGATTAAGTTATTCTTACTTACAAAACTAAGTTTAGCCACAGACTTGATGATGTTACTTCTAATTTTGTGCCAAAACTTGCAAAACCTCTGACTAGTCTAAAAAAATGGGATAAAAAGCACTTTCTGTGAACTTACACACACACTATATGTAAATATATATATAATATATGTAAAATATATAATGCTGTTATATAGACACCTATAAAAATGTAAATCTTCAAGTCCCTCCTCCCACTATATAAAGTTCAAAGAATTTCCAGAGTCTTCATCCAGACAATGTTTTAGGCAGTCAATAAACCTGCTTCCTAAAAATTCCTCAGGTGTCCTGCCTTTTCTCTTATATATTAATGGATGAAGGCTTAAAGACTCTGGGAATCAGAGTAGTATTCTAAGACTTTTACTTGACTTTTGACACAAGGGAGACTATTGTCCTTCAATGGCTAAAGTTAGAAAGAAGCAGATTATTTTGAAACCTTGGGGCAGGTAAAAGGATGGCTTTATCAATCATATGTGGTGGTGCACTCCTGTAATCTCAGTGACTCAGGAGGCTGAGGCAGGAGGATCATGAGTTCAAAACCAGCCTCAGCAAAAGCAAAGTGCTCTAAGCAACTCAGTGAGACTCTGTCTCTAAATAAAATACAAAATAGGATGTGGCTCAGTGCTTTAGTACCTCTGAGTTCAATCCCTGGTATCCCCCCACACACAAAAAAAGGATGAATTTTTCATTGTTGTGTTTACAAACTCAAGAGTTCCTGCTGTACTACAGAATTAGTTAATATTTATCTGGACAATCTAGAAGATTAAAGCAAATAGAAGGCTTACCCAAATAACTTTTAAAGAGTCATTTTATTCATAGATGAAAATATTACCCACCCCCCCAAATTCCAGGACAATGTATTGAAATGCAGCCAAATTAAAAAAATTTCTAAACTGGAAAAAGTAATTTACTATAAATATGTAATGTATTTGCTCTATATAGAAAAATTAAAATATAATGCAAAAACTACCTTAATATCAAAAGTTCTAAATTCTGAAGTTCATACCATCTAGTTCACAGGATAGAATACAACTGGACTTGTTATAGGAAAGAAGAACACAATTTCACAAGGGGTTTGGAAGTGAGGAAAGGAAAAGGAGAAGGAGAAGGCAGGATGGAGAAGAGGACAAACAACATTATATGTGAAAAATCACTTTCCAGAAACTGTTTGAACCAAGAATAAAAGTCAAATTGAAGATCATAAAATTCCTTGCAATCAGAGAAAGTTCTTTAAAAACTCTCCCTGAAAAGATGAACATTTATACCAATGGTAAGAAGAAATAAATACAGGAAAAATATTGGAAAGGAAAGTGTGGGAGGAGAGAGGAAAGCAATGAGGGAGCAATAGAAGAAAGCACTGTTAAAGAAAAATAAGGGAGGGAGGGACAGCTTTTTGCAACTTTGAGCAACGACATATAAATATTGATTTTTCAAAGAAATATTTCAACCTATAGATTGTACCACTTTAACAGGAAGTCAAGTTTTTTACATAGTATGAAATAGTCATCATATCTTGCTAATGTACATCAAATTATAGAAAATCACACTCGATATACATTTTCCAAAGAAAAAATATTTTTAGAAGACTTTGATTTTTAGCATTTTGGGAGGAACTTAATAATTTGCAACAGTAAAATTATTGATTCTGAATAATATATTTACATATTGAACTATTTCTCTCTTTTTTTAATCTTTCTGCCTACCCTTTCTCTTATTATATTGGGTTCTTCTTTTTAAGGCAGAGAAAATGAGAAATTTTTATTCAATGGAAGCAAAGTTTCAATTATTCAGGATGTTATACAATGTAAGGTCTATAGTTAACATTACTATATTATACACTGAAAAAGTTTGTTATGAAAGTAGATCTCATGTAAAGTGTTCTTACCACAAAACATGCACATGCATTCCAATAATCTTTTCTATCTATACTATTTTCTTAAATCATTATTATTTTGATTCATTTTACACCAATGGGGTACAACTTTCATTTCTCTGGTTGAACATGAAGTAGAGTAACACCACTTGTGTACTCACATATGTACATAGGGTAATGATGTTTGTCTCATTCTATTATATTTCTTTCCCCTGCTCCCTACCCACCCCTCATTTTCCTCTATACAATCCATTCTTCCTCCATTCTTGCCTCCCAACCCCTGGCTATTTATCATCATCCATTAATCAGAGAAACCATTCCACCTTTGATTTTGGGGGATTGGCTTATTTCACTTAGCCTGATGTTCTCCAACTCCATTCATTTACCTGCAAATGCCATAATTGTATTCTTTATGGCTGAATAATATTCCATTGTGTGTATATATATTTCACAATTTCTTCATCCATTCATCTATCGAAGGGCATCTAGGTTGGTTCCACAATCTAGCTTTTGTGAATTGAGCTGCTATAAATATTGATGTGACAGCTTTACTGTAGCATGGCTAATTTTAAGTCCTTTGGGTATAAACCAAGGCGTGGTATAGCTGGGTCAAATGGTGGTTCCATTCCTATTTTCTCTTTTTTCTTATGATTTTTTAATTTTTTATTTTTACAGACTGCATTTTGATTCATAGTACACAAATGAGGTACAACTTTTCATTTCTATGATTGTGCACAATTCATTTGTGTAATCATACATGTACACAGGGAAATGATGTCTCTCTCACTCCACCATCTTTCATATCCCCACCACTTCCCCCTTCTCATTTTCCTCTACATAATCTAAAGTTCTTCCATTCTTCTCTTAACCCCCATCCCCCACCCCCAGTATGTAACATCATCCACTTATCAGGGAAAACATTAAGTCTTTGGTATTTTAGGTTTGGCTTATTTCACTTGGCACGATATTCTCCAATTCCAACCATTTATCTGAAAATGCTATAATATTATTCTTCTTTGTGGCTGAATAATATTCCATGGTTTCTTTATCTATTCATCTGTTGAAGGGCATCTAAGTTGGTTCCACAATCTAGCTATTGTGAATTGAGCTGCTATAAACATTGATGTGGCTGCTTAACTGTAGTATGCTAATTTTAAGTACTTTAGGTATAAACTGAGGCATGGGATAACTAGGCCCAAATGTGGGTCCATTCCAAGTTTTCTGAGGAATCTCCATACTGCCTTCCAGAGTGGCTGCACTAATTTGCAACTCTACCAGCAATGTATAAGTGCGTCTATTTCCCCACATCCATGCCAACACCAATTATTGCTTGTGTTCTTGATAATAGCCATTCTAATTATAGGAAGATGAAATCTTAGAGTTGCATTAATTTGCATTTCTCTAATTACTAAAGATGTTGAACACTTTTTCATATATTTATTAATCACCTGTATATCATCTTCTGTAAAGTGTCTGTTCAGTTCCTTGGCCCATTTATTGATTGGGTTCTTGGGAAAACAAGAGGTGACCTCTACAATGAAAACTAGAAGGCAAAAGAAAGAAATTAAAGAAAACCTTAGAAGATGGAAAGATCCCTCATGTTATGGATAGGCAGAACTAATATTGTCAAAATGGCCATTCTACCAAAGATGCTGTACAGATTCAATGCAATTCCAATTAACATCCCAATGATGTTGCTCACAAAATACAGAAAGCAATCATGAAATTCATCTGGAAGAATTAAAGACCCAGAATAGCCAAAGTAATCTTAAGCAGAAAGAGAGAAGCAGGAGGTATCACAATACTAGACCTTCAATTATACTATACAGCAATAGTAACAAAAGTGACATGATATTGGCACCAAAATAGACATGCAGATAAAAGGTACAGAATAGAAGACACAGAGACAAACCCACATAAATACAGTTATCTCATACTAGATAAAGGAGGAAAAAATACAATGGAAAAAGATAGCCTGTCAGCAAATGGTGCTGGGAAAACTGGAAACTCATATGTAGTAAAAGGAAATTAAATCTCTATCCATCACCCTGTACAAAACTCAACTCAAAATGGATCAAGGACCTAGGAATTAAACCAGAGACCCTGAAACAAATAAAAGAAAAAGTAGACCCAAATCTTTATCATGTTGGCTTAGGACCAGACTTCCTTAATAAAACTCCCAAAACACAAGAAATCAAAGTAAGAATCAACAAATGGGATGAATTCAAACTAAAAAGCTTTTTCTCAGCAAGGATATAATCAATACTGTGAAAAGAGACCTACAGAGTAGGAGCAAATCTTTTCCACAAACACTTCAGACAGAGCAGAGATCTCCAAAATTTATAAAGAACTTACAAAATTTTAGCATAGATACCTTTTACAATGTTGAGATGTGCTTCTACTGTCTCTCTTTAAGTAGTGTCCATTGTGATATTTCCTTTTCCACCATGAATTTTAGTAATTTGATTTCTCTCTCCCCTTCTCTTCTTTAGTACTCCTAAGGGTTTATCAATTTTGTTTACTTTTTCAAAGAACCAACTTTTTGTTTTGTTAATTTTTTAGTTGTTTCTTTTGTTTCAACTTCATTGATTTCGGCTCTGATTTTAATTATTTCCTGTCTTCTACTACTTTTGATGTTGATCTGTACCTCTTTTTCTAGGGCTTTGAGCTGTAATGTTAGGTTGCTTATTTGTTGACTGTTTCTTTTTTTATTGAATGCACTCAATGCAATGAATTTTTCTCTTAGTACTGCTTTCATAGCATCCAAGACATTTTGATATGTTGCATCCTTGTTCTCATTTACCTCTAAGAATTTTTTTTATCTCCTCCCTGATGTCTTCTACTATCCATGCATAATTCAGTGGCATATTATTTAGTCTCCAGGTGTTGGAGTAGTTTCTGTTTTTATCATTAATTTCTAATTTTATTCCATTATGATCTGATAGATTACAAGGTAGTATCTGTATTTTTTTGTATTTGTTAAGAGTACCTTTATGGAATAACATATGGTCTTTTAGAGAAGGATCCATGTGCTGCTGAGAAGAAAGTGTATTCGTTCATTGATGGATGGAATATTCTACATAGTCTGTTAAGTCTAAATTATTGATTGTGTTATTGAGTTCTATGGTTTCTTTGTTCAATTGTTTGGAAGATCTATCCAATGGTGAGAGAGGTGTGTGAAAAGTCACCTGGTATTATTGTGTTGTGGTCTATTTGGTTCCTGGATTGAGAAGGATTTGTTTGATATACATGGATGCACCATTGTTTGGGGCATAAATATTTATGATTGTTATGTCTTGCTGATTTATACTTCCCTTAAGCAGTATGAAATTTCCTTCTTTATCCCTTCTGACTAACTTTGGCTTAAAGTCCACTTTATCTAATATACAGATGGAAACCCCTGCTTTTTTTACTGAGAATGTGTGCATGTTATGTTTTTTTCCCATCCTTTCACCTTTACCTATGGGTACCTTTTCTTATGAGTTTCTTGAAGGCAGCATATTGGATCTTTCTTTTTAATCCAATCTGCCAGTCTATGTCTTTTGATTGATGAGTTTAGGCCATTAACATTCAGGGTTATTATTGAGATATGACTTGTATTCCTGGTCATTTTGGCTTTTTTTTTTTTTTTTTTTTTTTTTTTTTGCTTTTAGCATGACTCAGTTTCTCCTTTAATTGGCTTTTTTTCCTTTAGGACAGTTCCTTCCTTTGCTGACTTACATTGTTGTTTTTAATTTCTTCCTTATGTAATATTTTGCTGAGAATGTTCTGTAGTGCTGGTTTTCTATTTGTAAATTCTCTTAACTTTTTTTAATATTAGAAGGATTGTATTTTGTCAAATCTGAAGGTAAGTTTTGCTGGGTATAAGATTCTTAGTTGCATTCCATTTTCTTTCAGAGTTTGAAATATGTTGTTCCAGGCCCTTCTAGCTTTTAGGGTCTGGGCTGAGAAGTCTGCTGATATCTGTATTGGTTTACAATATTAATCTGATGTTTTTCTCTCATAACCTTTAAAATTCTGTCTTTATTTTGTGCGTTGGTATTTCCACTAAAATGTGCCTTGTTGTGGTTCTGTTGTAATTTTTGTACATTTGGTGTCCTGTAAGCTTCTTGTATTTGATTTTCCATTTCATTCTTTAGATTTGGGAAATTTTCTGATACTATTTCATTGAATAGATTATTCATTCCTTTGGTTTGTTTCTCTGTGCCTTTCTCAATCCCAATAATTCTTAAATTTGGTCTTTTCATGATATCCCATACTTCCTGGAGGTTCTGTTCATGATTTCTTACCATCTTCTCTGTTTGGTCCACTTTGTTTTCAAGATTAAATATTTTGTATTTGTTGTCCTGAGGTTCTGTCTTCTGAGTGATCTAGTCTGTTGGTTATACTTTCCATTGAATTTTTAATTTTGTTTATGGTTCCCTTCATTTCAAGGATTTCTGTTTTATTTTTTTCCAGAATCTCTGTCTCTTTATTGAAATCATCTTTTGCTTCCTGCATTTGCTCTTGTAGCTGTCTATTGGTGCAATCATTCATTGCCTGCATTTGTTTTCTTATCTCATCCTTTGCTTCTCATATCATTTTAATTATGCAAATTCTGAACTCCTTTTCTGACATTTCTTCTACCATACTGTCATTGGATTCTATTGATATAACATTTAGGTTTGTTTGGAACTCTTTCTTCCCTTTTCATGTTGTTTGTGTATCTTCCCCTCTAGCAGTGCAAATCCAAGGTGTTGCAGTTTCCTCCCTATAGCCTTATAGTGTCCCTACAGGTTTCCAATACCTCACCTTAAAGTGGAGATCAATATAAGCAGCAAATAATACAGTCGATATGCATCCTTAAACCAAATAGTTCCTATTAATTTATTGAACAATATAATTGTCTTAATATACAGAGATGGTGGGTTTGATTATTATCTACAGCATAAACAGTAGCTTTGCAATAAGGTCCACAATTTGTAATGGTGGACAAAGAGGATGGGGAGGGGTGTAGGATGTAATGTTAATGAGATAAGAAGTAAGTCTATAGAGGTACTACATCATTAGAATTAGTGAAATTGAAACCAAAAGAAGTTGATTTTTAGTATGAGAAAAGGGAGAGTCTCCAAGGAAATGGATAGATAAGAGGAAAATAGAAAGAGTGAGAAAAATAATTTAAAAAAGGAAGAGTAGGAATAATTGTAGGAATTATAGGAATAATAGTAATAATTATACTAATAAAAATTTCTGCAATAAAACTATACTGTACTGCTCAAACCTCCTAGTCTTCTACTGCCTGATGCCTGAGAGGTATCTGATAATGTGGTGTCCCAAAAAGGGAGCTGCCCCACTAGGAATAGTGACCTCCAGGTCATGAATAATCCATGATAGCAAGCAGAGGTGACCCCGCAATTTGGTAGATGTCCAGCTGCAGTGAACATGAGAGGCATGGGTACTAGACCATGGACCATGGGCCTGTGCTGGGGTGCATTGCTGGAGTTACACATGGGCAGTGGGCCTGGGCTGGGTCACCAAATTTGCTCTTATATAATTCATTTTCTAATTTCAAATATCAACTGAATGATTTTGTAGGTCACAATTTTGGAAACCACTCTTTTATAAATATCATTACTCATGGTGGTGAATGACTAGTTATATGAACTTACTATAAGAACTTATTATCTTGCATGTATGTGCTGTGTTTGTAGTCACTACTATTATCCGAGAAGTCATCAGTCCATTAATAGAATGTATATATTATTTCATGGAAACAGATAATCTGTCATCCATGCCATGGAGATGGAGTTTGTTATGTTTTATTTGTGTTACTTTGTGCTATTTTTATTGTGTTTTTTAAACATTCAGTTTGACAAAGAATATTTGTTGTTATTTTTATTTTTACAAGAAACACAATAGAGAATGAATTGATTTAGATGGCAGTTTAGAAGTTTTATTATAAAACAGATGTAGAAAAAGGATTTGGGTATTTAATTAATTTAGGTACTGTCAACAAAAGTGAACCACATTTAGTGAACTATTAATTCTAAAATGAAACAAATTTTTAATTAAAATTTTCATAGAGTGAAAAAGCTTTATGTGAAATCTTATTCAAAGATTCCATTGTGCCTGAAATATTTATGGCTAAAGAAAAAATCCTCTACATGTCAATTTTCAGACAGTATTAAAAGAAAAAGCACATCTGGTTAAAGGTCATTAGATTTCTTACAAGTCTGGTAAAAGGTATTTAAAGGCTCTTCTTAAGATGGACATTCTTTGAATGAATTTCCAAGAAGGTCTATTATGCTCATTAACATCCATCAGGAAATTGCTCAAGCATTATTTCAGGAATGCTAATTTACTTCCCAAAAGATCAGCTAATCACATTAGACCACAACTTATATTCCATTTCAGGATTGAAATAATTTTCAAAGTTCCTCTTCAGATGATAGTCTTTAAAGATAGGTCTTTGTAAAAAGATGTGCATGCATTTGGTGATAGTGACATTAATTGAGTGTGGATTAGAGTCAATCTGTTTTAACATTTCCCATATTTCTGTAAATTATACTGATTTATAAAAAATGTACACAAACAAAAGTATTTCTTCATAAAGTGTTATATTCTTTAAACTGCTTATTATTTTTGTGCAGATTAGCCAAACTTTCATCATTTTGAGAATGACTCAGTTTCAGTGTGAGAATATTTATTTAAACATGGATTTTCTTCTAGTGTATATATTCTGCATCTTTTGCCATTTTTTGTTATGTACAGTTTATGTTATTGATAAATGAAAATTTATTATTTAAGATAAATGATCCCCTTTATTTTATGTTCATAGTAAATACCAAGGGTTACTTGCAATTATTAAATGTACGAAGACCAGAAACTAACTTTTTCTTCTGGAGATATTTCATGCTTCAGGGATGCATTTTGAATTTCTTCTTTTGCCTCAGTTTACCACTTTGTCATCTCTGAGGCCAGCAATCAAGTGCCCACTAGTTATTTTCCAATGGGTTTTATCTGCAATATTTCAATACTTGGTATATTCCAATACTTGAAATAACCCACTTTCAGGATTACAAATGTTGTAAGAGTTCCTGGTTTTCAAGGGGAATGAAATTCATACCACTTGTAGGACAGGCAGTTATCTAACATAGAGAACAGGCACAAGTTTGAATTTGAGAAAGATTTCACAGACATTGTTTCCATATATAAAATGCAGACTTTTGTTTTCTTAACAAAGAACTTAAATAATTGAATGAAATTCATCTTTAACTGTAATACTTCAATCTTCATTTCTACACACTGGTTTATACAATTATATTTTAGTGTGAATGAGATCTGATTCGTATTGATCTATGCAAGTAGTTATATCATCATGAAAGCAAGTAACAATAAAATGTGTGCAACCATTCAGAGCGGTTTTGCAACAAGGTCACCAATATAGATCAGATTATCAACAGAATCAGTGCAAGCTCTAACCATGCCACAGTCTGCAAATATGGTTTGATCATTTTTAAAAAATTGTGTTGCAGTTAGATATAGGAAAATTTAACCCAATGCATTTTGCTAAAGGCCAGTGGTGGTTTTTCTAAGCTTAAACCATTGTAAAAGTGAAGTTGATACCAACTGACTAAGAAAGGAAAGAGATCTTTATCATACACTTATCACCTAAATTTAACCATCAGATGGCTAATGTAATGGAAATCTAATGTTAAAACTTTTATAAATCTGAATCTCCATGGGGCTACTTATTCATTGTAAAGAGAAAAAAGGAAAAGAGGAAATGTAATTTTAGAAAAAAACAGAAAAAGGAATTTGTTCTTGTGTATGCAACTTTAAGCAAAATTCTGGTTTCAAATTTGGCACTAGAAAACAAGAAAAATAAAATAGCAACCCCACCCCAACATAATTCACAATCACTTATTAACCCATACCTGTGTAGGGAGGAATCATGCCTGTTGTCTGTGGGATCTGGGAAGAACAATAAGAGGTCACAGATTGTTTGCAAACCAGATAACTAGCTATGAGAAGGCATACTCTGTGAGAGAAATCAACTTCAGTACAGGCTTTACAGAGTTCTCAAAGATATGTTCCAAGAAATAATGAGATCACAATTAAAAAGTGAAAGAATCTGAAGGTAAAATCACCATGGTAAAATGAGTAGAAAACACAGAGGGTCGAAAGTAGCCTAGAATTATTACTAATATTTGAATTTTCGATGTTTAGTTTAGTCAACATACAATAAAACGTTTCTGTGTCAAAAATATTTAAAATGTTTGAAAATACAGCAGGAATAAGCACTTTAAAGAGGGGAAAAAGACACATTAAAGTGAATTAACATTTCACGTATGTATCTGTATATATGTATAAGCATATTTATGTACATTTCAAAAAGCAGAGTCACAACCGAATAGCCTTTCAGTTGATTATCATAGAATAAATGGAATCATCAAACAGTGACATATTTTATTAAGAATCTAAGAAATGAAGCTTTTCAACCAGATATTTATATGCAATGGGGAAAATCCTTAAATCTCAGGGGCAAATGAAATATAATTTCAGAAAAATAGCAACAGAAATTCATCTTCAAAAGTGATAACTATAGGAAACTTTGAAAAGATTTTTTTAAATTATCAAGAAAAAATATTCCTGAGAGTTTGACTTTCTAGGAATGATGATGAACTTCTCCTAGAAATGCAAAGGAAAAAAAAAAAAACAAATTTTGGGAGTACAGTTTCATAAATAGTTAATTTTTTTATTTGTTCTTTTTAGTTATACATGACAGTCAAATATATTTTGACATATTTAAACAAACATGGAGTACATCTTATTCTAATTAGGATCCAGTCTTGTGGATGAGATTCACCATAGGGTATTAATACTTGTACACACGAAAGTTATTCAGATTCATTTCACTGTCTTTCCTATTCCTGTACCTGGTCCCTTCCCTTCATTCCCCTTTGTCTAATCTACTGAACTTCTATTTTGGAGGAGAAATTTAAATATAATTCAAATATGAAATCTGTAGCTGCTTACGATATGAGATTGGTCCTTCAAAAAGAAGGATGCAGAAGCTCTTGTATTTTTGAGAAAAAATAATTTTAGATACTTTTAAGTTAAACCTGTTGAAATAACCAATGTAAATACTAAACATTGTAAAAAATTTTTTCTTATACCAAAAAAATATATTCTTATACCAGAAAAAATAATTTTAGATACTTTTAGGTTAAACCTGTTGAAATAACCAATGTAAATACTAAACATTGTAAATTTTTTTTCTTATACCATCATGTTAATAGGAGATAACAAAACCAAATATATTTTTCATCTATACCAGCTACAAACAGCTCAATGTAATAAAAGACTGCAAACTTTGATTCTGGTACAGTCTATTCCTACTGGACCTAACTGTACATTCTTTCTTAAACAATCAACAAAAAGATTTTGATAATCATCTATGTATATACTTATGAGCTCACTATCTCCTTTCCAACACTCTAGTTCTGTACTAGAATGCACATATGTTTTGCATTCTTGGCACCAAGAGACCTCAAACTTCTCGTTTATGGTGAATTGTTTGGTGAGTTTCCTCACACATTTGTGTAGAATTCCTGAAAGGTAATCAGATCCAGAATATATAAAAAATCTTCAAATCAATAATAAAAATATAGAGAGTCAATAGAAAACTGGAAAATTAATTGAACTGGTATGTTCTAACCAAGGATATCCGATTTTATTAGTTTTCAGGTAAATGCACTTAAACTACATTGTGATGCTATAACATACTCATCCAAATCACTAAAATGATGAACAGATAAAAGGAAAAATAACATCGAGTATGCATGAAGATGTTAAACAATTTTACTTCTAAATTAAAGGAAGAAAGAAAAATGATACATTAACTCAAAATTAATAATATGAACACAGAAGATTGTGTGCATACATCCTTCAACCCACATACACAAGTCTACACTGCAGCATTGTTTACAGATAGAAGCCAAATATTCAAATCAATTCATGCATCTGTCAAGAACTGAATGGATAATTAAATGATAGTAAATTGTTGTAATGTGATATGTTAGAGCACTATAAATTTAAAACTTGAAATTACACATAACAAAAGTTTGCAAGCATCACATTGAATACCAAAAGCCAGGTATTAGAGACTATCAGCTACATGATTCCATTGTATATAGTTTCAAATAGAGGCAATATATTGTTTTAAGTATCAGAAGGATAGTTACCCTTATCTGAGGGTGCCTGGATGGGTGCAAGCAAGGGCATTGTGGAATACTGGTTATCTCTCTTCCATGATCTTGGTGCTGTATTTGCTCACTCTTTCAAAATGAGTAAGTTGTATAGCTATGATATACACTTTTTTAGTATGTATAGATGTTATACTTCAATGATATAAAAATAATAACAATGTAACTTCTTCCACTTTTTCTCTGTTAATATAAAATATTATTCACTATTCTGTATTACCTATGAAAGGAATAGTGCAGTAATATCCCTAGATCCTACTATTAGATTAATGGTAATATTTTGTATAATAAATGGAACATTCTCCAAAGTGCATAATTATTCTTCTCACAATAGAAATAATGTATTTGTACTGATAGAATATAGTTTTCTTTTCCTGATATATCACATTAAAAGAAACATTTTAAAAATATTTTAGGTTACTAACATTGACAATGGCATTTAATTTGTAAGATTCTTCTATTTCATCTTGGAGATTGTCCAATATATAGTTTCAGAAAAGGAACTATCTTTAGACCTCAGATTCAAATTTCTAATAAGAGAATAAAAAGTTTTCTATGGAACATTTTTCTTGGTTAATAATTGCCAAAGAAGTGGAATTGTCATGTTCAATTTTCTTTTCTGTTATCTCTTTCATGAAAAAGATATAGAAGGAAACATCATTCTACACTATTAAAAAGTGTAATTGGACCAGATTGATCCTTGCATTTGATTTGCTAATTGTCCTACATTCTTATCACAGTATCATTTTTTTTTTCCTGAAAGAGGCATAGGAAAATAGTACTGAATGTAAATTGCCTTTCACAGTCAATCACACTTCTCTGCTATAATTTGATGATAGGAATTTTCCAAGAATAGGAAAAATGTCTTACGGGTATTTTTTATTGGTTCTTTTTAGTTATACATGACAGTAGAATCCATTTTGACAAAATTATACAAGCATGAAGTATATCATGTTCTAATTAAAACTTTAGTACCTCTCCTTCCCCTTTCCTCTCCCCACACCCTGCTGATCGAGGTGGTAGGTAAGTGTCTTTACTGTTTAAAAAGGAGCACTCTTTATAGGCTTTTTTGGTCCCTATGATTCCCAGCTTTCTCAAGAACATTATTAAAAACTGTTCTTAAAATAGGACACACTGCCTGGGATACAAGATACATAACACTAAAATGATAATGCGCTTTTCTTTAGAAATTGAGAAATTTCATTACTTCTACAAATTCAGTGTTTATCACCATGTTTTTTGAATTTACCTTCTAATATTCTGCCAATTTTATCTAAGTATTTAAAAATGGTTGTCTTGAAGATCGTTGAGTTGGCCTGCAATTCCTGTGACTCAGGAGTCTGAGGCAGAATGATCACAGGCTCAAGGTCAGCCTGAACAACTTAATGAGATCCTATCTCAAAATTAAAATAAAATAAAATAATAAAATAAATAAAATAAAATAAGAAGAATTGGGGATGGGACTCAGTGGTAGAGCACTGGGTTCAATACCCAGTGAGAAGAAAAAAATACTGCCATGAAACTTCACTTCTGGTCATAATGAAATAATAAGGAATGGACTAATCTTTTACTATAAGCAATTATAGTTCTGGGATATGAAAGAATCTTGACAAGTTTAAAAGCATGCAATGCAGCATTATGAGGCCTAGATGAACAAACATCAGGAGAATGATCCCCAGAGATAATTTCTTGACCAAAAACTCAGAGAAAGGAAATAAAATGTAGAAAAATAATTGAGATAAAAAACTCCAAGACTTTTTTTACAAGAGGAAATAATTAGCAATATCACTCATCAACAGATAAAAGAAGAAAAAAAAATCAATGATCTCCAAAGTTAATAAAAAAACAACTAATAACATTGTGAGTATTGTAAAACCATTAGTTAATCTAGTCATGATGAAAAGAAAGAAGTCACAATATCAGTACCAATAAAGAGAGGGGAAATTCCATAATAGACCTATCTACTTCAAAAGGGATAAAGGAGAGTATTTCAATAAATTTGACAAAGGTGAAGTGGAAAAGTTTCTCAAAAGACACAAATAATTGAAAGAAATGAGAAGAGGAATTAACAATCAAAAATCTCAACAAAGAACTTGCAAAGTCAAATGGCTACACTAGTGAATTTTATTCAAAATTTGAAGAAACAATAATATAAATCACAGACTCACACAGAAAAATAAAGGCAGAGAAAACATTTCCTAGCTAATTATATGAAGCTCACATTGCCATCATAAACAAAATAGACACTCCAGAAAAAAAACTATGAAAATAGATGCAAATTACTGAGCATTACTACATAGAATCTAATAATATTTTATTTATTTATTTTTTAAAAATATTTTTAGTTGTAGATGGACACAATATTTATTTCACTCATTTAATTTTATGTGGTGCTGAGGATTGAACCCAGTGCCTCACAGGTGCTAGGCAAGCACTCTACCACTGAGCCCCCGCTCCAGCCCCTCTAATAATATTTTAAAAGGACAGTAAGTCAATGTTGATTTGACACTTGAAAATTCATCAATATAATCCACAATGACTACAAGAAAAAGAAAATCATATGATAAATACATAAAGTTTTTCAATAGATTTAGGTATAAAACTAGAAAACAAAATATAGCACTTTTAATAAAAATATTTTGAAAATACTCTGGAAATCAGGAACAGAAAGGAACTTCCTCAAAAATATAAAGGTCATAAATAAAAATCTTATAACTTACACACCTATTGGCAAAACACAAAGTGGGTTTCCACCTGAGATCAAAAGCAAGAAATCTGCTCACAAACCTTTTGTTCAACCTTATGTAAGAAGGCCTAGCCTTTTTAACTAGGCCAGAGAAAGCAACCAAAATAAAAAGAAAAAATTGAAAGGAAGGAGGAAGCTGTCTTCATTTGAAAGTGACATCAATGTGTATAAACTGTATCCTCAGGAATCTTAAAAATAAAATCCTTATTATCTAGTCTGCAGGATTTGGAGTAAATATCCAAAAATTCACTTATTTTCTAATTCAAACAATTATCATGTTGATATTGAAATTTAAAAATAACATTTAAAATGCCATCAACATCTTTAAATACTGGGGAGTATATTTCACCTATAAGCATAGGAGAAATCCTTACAATGAAAACTCAAAACAATGCTGAGAGGAGGTAATTAGTCTAAAATTGCATAGATTTACTGTTTTCATAGGTTAGATAGCCAGAACAGGCATGATATCAAATTAAGAATAGTTTTATGTAAGCAAGCATATTTCACTTATGTATATTTTCTTAAAATTATAGCAACTTGATTCCAAAACTATATAAAAAAGTAAACACACAATGAATATATCTCAGGAGGGCAAGGATAGTTTAGCATATAAATTATTACAAGGAAATTTACATTTCAAAAGATTAGGGAAAGAAGAATTCACATGATAATTTTAATAAGCAGAAGATATTTGAAAAAATATAAATTTATAATGATAAGATATTGTAAGTATAATGGAATAACAAATGTTGGTTAGGTGGAAATTAAAATTCTATCATGTGAAAATAATATTCATTTACATAGTAAACTTAAAATTATTATAATAGGAAAATTTAAATTTCTGAAGATATGATTTATATACAAATGCCAATATCAATTCTATTATTCTGAAATAAGAATAGAAAAACAATGCTACTTACAATAACAATAAAGAATATGCACATTTTAAAAAGTATATAATAAGTCATTCTCAATATAGCAGCTTATATAACTTTTGAGAGGAAATATAGGCAATATAAATAAGGAGAAATTCCATGTATGAATAGGAAAATTTGCAAAGATATCAATTTTTCATAAACTTTTGCTTTTGTTTAATGAAATGTATGTAAAAATGTTAACTGTTTTTATGACACTTAATTACATATTTCAAAAATTTATGTAAAAGAAAAATAATACAGGAAGTCAAGGTACTTTGGAAGAGTAAGGAGAGAGGATAGATACTATAGGATATCAATGCTTTAAAAACTACAGCAATTAATAAATGATTAATTAAAACATATGTAAATGGAACAAAGTTGAATAATCTTACCTATAGAATACAACATTAAGAACAAGACTATTTTATGGCCCTTTGCAGTATAATGGAGTTAGCTTGAAAACTCAATAAGGAAAACAGAATTTCTTAATAAATAGAGCAGGGACATGATTATTCATATGAAATAAATGTAATTGGATTTCTATCTTACATCATTAACCATAGTTAAATTCACATGAAATAAGAAGATAAGTATCAAAAGTAGTACTTTTAAAGATTTGTACCACATTCAATTGCTCTATTTCTGAGCTTGGGGTAGTGAACCATTTCTTAAATAAGACAAAAATTGCCATTCATAAAATAAAAGATTGATAAATGGGATCACATTAAAATGAAAAAACCTCTATATCAAAAGCATTTTATAGAAATTGAAAATACAAGTTGCAAACTAAAGAGAAATATTTGCAACATACATAACCAATAAAGAAATATAAAGAACTCCTATAGATCAGTATGAAATGACAAACAACCTAATAAAAAAGTAAAAAACACATGAGAAAGCACTTTAAAAGAAGCAATGCATATAATCAGTGAAGATATGAACAGATATTCAATCATATTTATGATCAGATAAATGTAAATTGGAAACAGAATGAGATTCAATTTTATACATTTTCAATGTAAAATCAGGAAATATGAGGATACCACGTGCTTGAAAGAATGTGGTTCATCACAAACTCTTATAAACTGTTGTTGAGACTTTATAAATACGGTATGTGGCCAGCTTGTACAACAATGTAAAAATATTTTTACAACACCCTGTAAATTTTAGCATTCATGCCTTTACTATTCATATATTTCACTTCTGAATAATATGAAATACAAATAAAAATCTATCTTAGAATAATATTCAAAAGGGTTTAAGTACAACATTGTTCAGAATAGCAACAACATACGTATCAATAGGTTAATGTTCAGAAGTGTGAAATATTAAAAAAACAAAATATTTTAAAGTGCTCAGAGTAAATTGAATGTAGCAATCTATAATATAAAAGATAAGTCCTATGAATACATTTGGCTTAAAAATCTGAAAAAATTGAATAAAGCATGATGCTACTTTTATAAAGAACAAAATGCCTTATATGAAAGCATATACTTGATAGAAATTTCTGGAAATGTAACCAAATTAAATTTTTAATAAAAACAATGATAAAGAGGGAATTAAGCTAGAGCAAGTCAGAGAGCTACTTGTAGTATGATATTTGGCCCAGGCTCCATCATGGTGGGCCTTGCTGGGTCTGCTAAGACCATGCTGGACAAAGGGACAATGGCCCTACTCTCTGAAGAAGCTGCTCAGTTATTATTCCTGTGCCTGGGTTTCTCATCTGTCCCTGGTGCTTTTCTGTGCAATTACTGAGCCAACCTTTGATGTTCTCCCTGGAGGCAAGGCTGCTGGATGCGATCTTTAACACAAACAGAGCCATAATCCTAGAAATGGAGTGCATGAGCTAGTCCTTGCTGAGACTGGACACAGTGGACTCTTCAAATCTAGTCATAATCACTGTATTTGGGTAGCCTCATGTACAGAACCCAGTTAAGAGTATTCTCATCTCTGGGACTGAAATTTGGTTGCAATGACCTAAGAAGCTGAATCGCCTTGAGATTTTGAAGGCCTATGCATCATGGCCAGACAATCTCCAGCATCTAATTCCTTAAGATAGCATAATTGCCATAGGAATAGTTAGACCACTGGGAACAGGTCTGCTTTTGCTACTGAAATTGAAGAGAAGCTAATATTCTTGAATCTCTGCATTACTTTTGCCAATGCCTTTGTGGATAGTGGTATACTTTGTTGCAAACATGTATTTATAGAACTATTCTAATAAAGAATTGAATCTGGGCAGGCTGGAATAAAGGTTGTTGCTCATGTGAAATAAAGCAAATTTACAAAAAAATTGGAATTAAGGTATTGGCTACCTTGGGAGGGGGAGTTAGTGGAAAACAATATAGTAAGATCACATAGGAAGAAATGAATTACTATCAGAATTTAAGTTTTCATGTTGGATGAGTGATATATTGATATTTACATTCTTAAAAATAATATATTTACATACTCACATTTGGTGCTAGTGAGGCATGCAATGACCAATGATAATGTCATGAATCAGATGATGAATGATCCAGTGTTTTTCATCTGAGGTCTAAAAATGAATAACTAAAACAACAGGGTGCCCACTGGTACACAGCTATCCACTCAAATGAACTCTAAGCTGTTCAACAATTTAATAGACTAGAGCCTGAGAAATTTAACATAGTAGGCATAACCCCACAACCAGTGTTCGAGATTGAGAGAAAAATTTAAGCACTACATAACACTGAAAACTATGTGATTCTTCACCTATTTTTTTGGATCTCTCTTTCTGATGATCATTCCCCCAACTACCAGCTTAATTTGTTTTCTTCCACTAATTATTGACTTAATTGTTAAACAACCTATACCAGTTGCATATATTCCCTATTAAGTTTCTAGGGAAAAATCAGAATTATAACCAAATTTTCCTCATACAAACTGAAACAAAAAATATGAGTCCATAGTAACTATTATTAAATCCATGGGACAACTTTCAGACTGATTCATATGACAAAAGAAAATAATTGGTTTTTCGATAAAGGTCTATTGCTAAACCAACTTCAGATAATTTCTCTGCAAATTTGATTAGATCATTATAAGTTCAAACATAGATGGGTTTCTTTCTTGACTTTCAAAATAATTTAGTATTCCTGAATACAATTCAAAATTTTAGTCTCATAAAATACAAACAAAATAATAATTGAATTGTAATAATTAATCAAAACATAAACATCTTTCATAATACCCTCACTCTTTCCCTTCTTTCCTCTCCCTCCAAATACAAACTCAGAAATGTCCCAGAAAACCTTTTTTGGTCTCGTCCTTTTTTTTCTTTCTTTCTCAATTTTTTCATTCATGGAAATAAATAAGAATCTCTTCCCCTAAATAATTTCCTTACAGGGCACTGCTGTTCTCTTCAATTCCTCATTTTCTTTTGTTGCATTAGTACTTTCCTTTTATGTTCCACAGCCCTGAAGAATTAAATCACTTTTAAATTTGCTTGCTAAGTGGCAAAATCTGATTTTTCAAAAATTCGAAAAACACTGAAGTGAACTACTTACATGAGTGTGTTAGAAAGAAGAACTGAGGATCCAAGAATCCAGAATTTTCTTTCCCTGAAATTAGAGAAAATGGGGGAGAAGATACTGAGAACACAGAAGTTCTGTTCCTTTCGTTCAAGTCTCCATATTCTATTTTTCATATTTTATTCTCATGGCAGCTATCTAAATAAGTTTACTAATGTACTCCCAACAACTACTATCTCCTCTATCACAGTGGTAGAATCCTCACATTTATCTTTGCTCATGACCATAGAAAGCTGCTAGTTGCATCTTGGTTCTGTGGATGTGTAGCAAAGTTCTGGCCAATGAAATCAACAGAGATATCCTGAGGCAGACTCCCAGAAATTCCCTAAGAGATTGTTGATTGCTACTTGACCAAATTTTCTTGCATTATGTCTTGTTTACTTCTATATTGTTGACTTACTAGTCAAAATTGGAAAACCAATACTCATTATATAAACACACAAATAATTTTCTTTGGCATATCTGAGATTACCACATTAATAACATCAAGTTTTTTTTTTTATTAACATCACGCAGCATAGGGACAACAGAGTTCACGAGATTTTCCCTGTTTTTTTCCTGCTGTTTCTTGTTCAAAAATCAGCTGATATTGACACAAAGCATATGGCATGCACCTTTAATCTCTAAATGTCTGAAACATCTCTGTATCCATTAAATCTTATTTTTCCTGACATAAATATCTTTTGAAGAAACCAGTGAGGTTTCCTCAAGAACATTCTTTATTATGGACTCACCTGACTTGCTGCTCCTCAAGCTGTATGAAATTTCAATATTCATTTGAATCTGAAATATGGAAATAAGTTGTTTCAAGAAATTTCAATCTCGCTCTCAAACTAAAAAGTGTTCCCTAGTAATGTGTTTTTGTAAATGTGCATATATATATATATACATATATATATATAAGCACACAAATATATATTGTGCATGTATACACACATTCATTATTTTATGCTTATCTTTGGAAGGTGTTTATAACTTAGAAATATGTGTTTCTTCTTTCCAAATCTCTACTACAGTCAAAAGTGAAAGTAATCATTTCAATGATTTTAAGAGATTCAAACTTTAAATATTTTGATTTTTTCCCATGAATTTCCATTTTCTTTTTCCTGTAATTAACTTAATATCTATGTGAATTGTCATTATACTCTTAATTCATTGATGACAATGAAACACCAATTTCTCTCCTAGTGCCTCAAATAGCATATTGGACACAAATGATGATTTTTATTTATTTTCTAAATCACAGAATTGTGTTATATTACATCTGTTAAGTCAATAGCAAACTTCTCTCCATATATTTCTTCTGTTGCTCTGTTCTAAAAAATCTATACTGACTTGCTAAAGCAGCATGTTGCAAGCCTTAAACATTTAAAAAATCATATTATTGTTCAAAAAAAAGAAAACATTGTATTATTTGGACTATGGTTAGGTTGTAATATATACCAAATTTTGCAAATATTTCACTTTGTCCCTATCCCCTGTTATTCCCCAAAGAAAGTTCTAGTCAGATGTGGATTTATCATTGCTAGACTGGCTACCAAAAAGTAGGATCCTGTTTTGGCAATATTATTTGGAATATTTCTTTAGCTTCAAGTTATTTTTTAAAATCAACTTAAGTTTGTAAATGTAATTTCATCTACAAAGTAAGTACATACATGTGAAAAACTTTAAGGAAATTATTGCCAATAACATATCATATTTAAGTCAGGGACTGACAAATAAAACCCAAACATAAATATACTCTCTTGTAAGTGTGTGTGATGATCAGGAGATGTTTCAGCAGAGCTGAGTTATAGTTAGAGTCCCTGGTCATTCAGTCAGCCTCACCTGTGGGTTGCTTTGAAGGTATATTGTCAATATGCTAAAAATCCAAAATCAGTTGATTTTAAGTAAGAGACTAAATGATGAATGGACTTAATTTAATTAATTTAAATGCCTTAAAAGCAAAGCTGAGGTTTTCCTGAAAAAAAAAAAAATGTAAAAATACAGTTCTGTACAGCAACTTTGGCCCAAGAGTTCAACCTGCCCTTCCTGAATGCATGCCCTGTGAATTTTGAACAGTCCCATAACCCCATAAGTCAAGTTATTGCACTAAACCTGTTTAAATATATCCCACACTGGATCTTCCCTGGTTGACCTCTGACTCATACAGTTTTAAGCAGTAGAAGTGATTCCAGAGAAAGACTTTAAGGATGTATTTTCTAAATTGACTGAGGGATTTTGTTAGAATTGGCTATATAATGTGATTAGACTTAAAGGTATTAATGACTATTCCCAGTGATAAAGAGGTATTACTTGTGAATCTATGTGAAGTTACATCATAATGGGGTAATAGAGTTACACAAAATAATGTCTTTGGATATTTCTAAGCAAATCCATATATCAAGGTTGAAGTTCTGGGTGTCCATGTGTTTGCAGTCTTAGAAGATTTTAGTTATATTTAAGAAATATATTTGAATTTTCTGATTGTTCCTAAATGAACTGGAGAAAGTGTCGAAAGCAAAGAATAACCTCAGGTATTGAAATTGCCTGCTCAAGCTTCTAGTGAATGACCACAAAGTTTCTGTAGCTTTCCCAGCAGAATCTCTTATGACCTTTAACTGCAGGGACAGAATTTGTGAAAACCAAACCCAGAGTCTCATTTATGAATGGTGAATTATAAAGTAAATTGCAACTCCAATTGCACAGTTTATGATCTGTTAAAGAGAGATCATTGATTTAGAATTGATGGGATTCTGAAAATTGGAATGGGAACCCTACACAGCCAGGGGGCTGTCAATCTCCTATATTATGTTGAGTCTTCTTTGCCAGTAGAAGGCACGCTTCCATTACTGCCTAGGTTGTTAGCCCTCCCTGACTAGAGGTCCCTTAAAAGTGCCTTGCAAAGTGCTGCTGATTCTCCTACCGATGTACTCCTGCCATCTCTGCTTATCTCCAGATATTTAACCAGATCCAAGATCCTAGCAGACCTCAAAGGTGAGATACTCAGTGTAACATGAGAGGAGGTCCCTTAAACTCCTAAAGTACTGCAGGACTTTTCTAATTAAGAGAAATATGGGGAATATGTTTGGGACTGGATTTTAAGGGTGTAATACCATGCTGGAAAAGTTTTAAAACTGTATCAGTCTTTTTTTCTTTCAATTAGCAGTAGTTTTGAATTATCTGTGTTATTACTCCAGTTGAGTTTTTTTGGTATTTCTGAAAAATATTTCTGAATTTATTTCTGAAAAATAAAGAGCTGGAGATGTAACTGAATACAGTTATTAATTTTGAATAAACCAATATTGTATCATTCCTTTCTTTGCTTGTGTTTCATGCTGAGTTTAGATTTATATATTCTTATTTAAGCAATACGTAATACATTTCATATATGTAGGGCTTATAGTGTTTGAAATCTTTAACAAAGACAAGTCTGAAAATTTATTAGGTTTAATTTATACTTTTTTTCCAAAATCAACTTTTTATGCATAATTCAACTCACATTTTAAAAAATGCACTCAAGCAACTTTAGGAACATATTCTTTTTCAAATATCCAGGTCTATTTCAGAGTTCCTACAGCCACCCTCAAACTGGGTAGGTCTCTAGAACGAGTTACAAGAGTACAACTTTGGTTAAACTCACAGCCAGTGATTATTACAGCAAAAGTTTCAGAGTGAAATTTCTTTAAAAAAGTATACATTGCACAAGGCAGAAATGATAGGTGCAGAGTTCCAATCGAGACCATCTGTGCACATCACACAAGATGCTGCACTTTATGGATAGTTCCCAAATTCCTGAAACTTCAACCATTGACTCTTTACTGCTTATCCCTTTGCTTCTCCTAAAGATTTTTCACACCAAGCTTTCTGTATCAAAGTTTTGGAGAGTTCTACTCTATACAGCTTCATTCTAGGTTTGTGTGTCTGAGGATCTTTCTCTCTTCTCTCTTCTCTCTTCTCTCTCTCTCTCCTCCCCGCCTCCCGCCATCCTTCCTTTCCCCCTTCTTTCATTGGTATTGATTTATTTTTACCAAATATCAAAGATCATAATTGCACGTATTGGTAGTGAACAAAGTAGTGTTATGCTTTTGAACACAATTGTGGAATGATGAAATTAAG
The DNA here is from genome assembly GCA_020662805.1 of Glaucomys volans. Classification (NCBI taxonomy): domain Eukaryota; kingdom Metazoa; phylum Chordata; class Mammalia; order Rodentia; family Sciuridae; genus Glaucomys; species Glaucomys volans. The sequence continues at coordinate 54,643 of JAJEJO010002814.1, read as the reverse complement.
CCATCATATGCATCCCCTCAAATTTTATTGTGATAATGTTAGAAATTCATTCTTTTTGATATTGGAACTTACAGTAATCAAATATTAGCTACATTCAGCATGCTGAATGAAAACAGAAAAAATCAATTATTCCTCCTAAGATCGAACTTTTTGACTCTATATTTCCATTCCCCCAACCCCGACCCTGAGGGAGCACACTTCTACTCTACTTCCATGACTTCAATTGAATTAAATTCCATATATAAATAAGAACATGTAGTATTTATCTTTTTGTGTTTGGTTTATTTAACTTAGCATCGTATTCACTGATTCTATCCATGTTGTTGCAATGACAGTTTCTTCCTTTCTTTTCTAAGCTTTGCATTCCTTATACTGAATAACATTCTATTATGTGAATGCATATATATGTGATGAAAATATATGTCACATATTCTTTACCCATTTATCAACTTCTGCATCTGTATGTCTATTCTGTATTGTCATGATACTTAAGTCTTCCTTGTAGACTCCTTTGTTCTGTCATGCATGCCCCTCTCCTAGAACTGACAGAATGTGATATGCTGCAAATCCCAAGGGTCAGGTGCTTCATTAGGTAGTTAGTGAGTATTACCATTTTTGGAATTTAGATTGCAGTAACTTTGTGCTAACTTCTAGAGTTAAATAGATTACAATTTATTGTACTCTCGCTATCTTTTGCCATGCACCTTGGATATTTTGCTCTAATTTTTAACTAAGTCTTCCTCTCAGCTTTGGGCTCTTGAGTTTTTCTCTTCACTCATCCATTATAAAAGTAGTTCTACTGGTGAATGCAATAATTTTCTTTTTTTCCCCCTTGCAAGCATTTCCATGTTAGGAAAAAATAAACTTAAAATATATCTTTTCAAAGTAGGTAATGTCCTATATGCCTTTTAAATAGTTATTTTCATTTTGTGTGTACCTTATGTTTTTACAAAACATCTTCTGCTATTTTAGCACTTAAACCAAGTAAGGCATTACAAATTTTGTTTAGTGACTTACAGCTTCAAGTATGCAATGCATACCTCTTTCTAAAAAGAAGGAAAGAAAAATAAACCTCAAATACTCTTCCATATTTTCCTATCACTTGGGTTTTACACTATATCTCTTTCATCTGATCAATCAACATTGTTTAGCATTAATTCAGATTTCTTTAATAATTTAAGATTGTGTATGTTAGTTAATCAATAATACTGATCACACAACAGTACCAAGGGCTAAGGTTTCTATCTGGGCTTCATAGAAAATCTAACCCAAATTATCAAGTACATATATTAAATTCGTAGCATTAATGACTAAATTAAACTTGGAGAATGAATAGATTATATTTTCATAGATCATGTTTTCTAATGAAACACAACATAGTCTCAAAAATTGTTTACATAAGATGATGATGAACTTTAAAAAATCAAATGTATCAAATGAACATGTGTACAAAATAGTGATAATTAAAAGGAAAATGCAATATCTTATTGTGATACTGCCCTGAGTCACAATATATCCAAGTAAAATTAAAAGACAATATACTTAAAATAATATTTTAAAGGATATTTTGAACAAAGTATTTTTAAAACAAATAATGGACTTGATTTAAATTGTTCTAGATTATGGTAGAATGACTAGCCTTCAATTACCTAGTAAAAATATGAGTGACTTATTACTTCATTCCATTAATATTATTTAACACTTATTAAATTCTTGGTACATGAACTGACACTTTCACAGAAGGCAAAACAGGGCTGAAGTGGTGGGTATAAAATAAGGAAATAAGGGGACTCAAATTATATGAGATAAATTCCTAAAAATGTATAAAGCAGGGGCTAGGGATTTAGAGCTCAGTTAGTAGAGCACTTGCTTAGCATGCATGAGACTCTGGGTTCAATTCACAATACCACACACAAGAAAATACATGCATACACAAAGTGACATGCTTTGGGAAAAACGTGAAAAAAAAAAAACCAATAAAATTATGTAATTACTTGTGCTTCTAGAAACCACAGACCCTCCGCTGATCTACAGAATGTGGTAGCCCTGCTTAGTTGTTTAATTGCTGATTCTTGAACTGGATTCTTAATGGAGGAATTATAGTTCTTGCCAGAATTTGAAGTGCAATCACAGATAAAATGGAGAGCTGTGAAGAAAGTAGTTTATATGTATTTATCTTTTAGGAAGGTGGCAGGGAATTCCTTAAAGAACACTGGAAAATTAGAAAAACAAAATTTAGACACCAAAAGGTGTCCCTAATAGTTGTTATTTCTCATTCTTTGAAACTCTAGCATGGCTAGGAAGTTCTACAGAGACATCAAATCATTAAATATGAAAAGCAGAACAAAGTGGTGCCATGATTGGTCAGAAAAAAGATCCTAAGAAGTTCACTCAAATCAAACCTTTACCTTCTGGCTCTCTTGTCTACCAGAGACCAAGTATTTAAAATGCAACTCATCATGAAAAATAATGAGCTTTCATAAGAGAGCATGGGTTATACAACATGTACTGAAGTCTGTAGATTAATTTGTTTGGGAAATGGTGGTGAGTTTAAGACCAAACTAAATGTAAACACACACACACACACACACACACACACTGAATTCAAATATAATAGAATGACCACAATCAAGAAGGAATTATCTACTGAGAGTGGAAAACAAATGATAAGAAAAATGCTAGGATAAAGAAAATAATGTGTTGTTTTCTTCTGGAATAGATATGTTGCGGAAATGAAAAGAAAGACAATTCTACTTTCTAAATATGACCCAGAAATGTTCTCAAATCTGGGAAAATTATATTCTATTTAGATTGATGATTAAAAGGCACATTCTCAAGAAAATATTATTGTACAGAAATTTCTTAACTACTAATGGGAGTTCTGCAGAAGAACAGTCACCACTCCCTATCTTATCTTCTTCCTCTCAATAGGAAAGGCAGGTTTGTTTGTGTTATGATCAAATGTCAGATGTAAGGGCAAGTTTGGCTTATATCACCTCTAAGTCACATACAATGACCAGATAGGCTGGCATTCTCTTGTGAGAGGAAACAATCACCATTGTTTCCCTCTGGATCCCTTTTCATTTAGTAGTTTGGAAAAGAAAAAAAAATGCATACATATATACAAAGACATATGTATATACATACACACGTATACACATAAACAAGGAAAAGTACTAACTCAGAAAATTCTTAATTCCTCTCATGTTTCTCTCTAGTCTTATTAAATGTCTTCCACACAGCTGAAATGAGAAAACTTGAAACTTGTAATCAGAAACAAGCTCTGCTCGAGGCCTGTTCTCTTTGCTGCATTAGATTAGTCAGTGCTCTTCATATACCTTACTAGACGTTCCCAGGAGTTATATTAAAGTTTAAAAACAAAGACCAAACATTTACTTGATGGTGTTATTCATTTAACAAAAACAGTCCCCTAAAACTCAGAAGCTTAGATAAATATAATATCAAATTTTAGGATGCTGTGCACTTTCAAATGTAAAGCCACCTGTACCCCCTTTTTTTATATCATTGACTTATATAAGTTCTTCTGAAAGGAAATTCAAACTAAGCTACCAAGAATCACATATTCTTTGTATCTTTAAATAGTACTGGCAGGACTAAATAACTCCTAGAATCTGGCTCTGTGGGAATATTCCCTGCTTTGACTGGTTCTGTGAACTTCAGTCTCTTTTCTTCTAGTTTAAAACTATCTTCTCATAAATGTGAAGTACATTTAGCCTGATTCTGATAACCATCAAATATACAAGGTGAATAAATTATTCCAACCTTAACAATGTTTTTTTCTCTTCCAGCTCCCTCCATGATCCACCAAATATTCAGAGATTTGCTCAATTCATGATTTGGAAATAATTATGGTAGGAAGAGAAGAACTTAAACTGAATGGAAAAATTATGCTTCAAACCCCCAAAATACTTCTGGCAATTTTCATGACTGATATGTATCTATTACACAAGATTTTATGAAAATACAAGAAACTAACTCAATAATCAAAGTTAAAATTACATCGGATGCACTGTGTATCTTGCTGAGCTATTCCAATATTATTGCACTTGCCGTTTTCCAAACCATTTTTTATCCAGTCAGACTTAAAATATTGCTCTAGTCTGCCTTTATTCCTCTGAAGTGACACCTTGAAAGTGATGCCTTGTGTGTTATAGAAGATGGACTAAAAGTAGATTCAATAAACTGTCTGTCTAATTTATACCACACACAACATCATCTGGGGACAGTGTGCAATAAGGCAAAAAGGAAAGGAATAAATAGTGCTTCTGGCATTTCAGAGAGCGTGCAAGGTTTTGAAGCCCAAGGGACTGTATTTTTTTTTAGCTATTTGTACCTTCTTCTCAAGAACTTGTTGGATTTTAAGTTTACCGTCTCTCCTACAATTTGCACTTGATCACAAAGTGATCTTGAAAATATTTGCTATCAAATTTTAGCTAGCTTGCTTTTCAATGTTTTAGAAGTAAAATGAACTTTAGATATTATATGGATTTTGTAAAAAAAAAAAAATACAATTTCTTTTCTTTTTTGGTCACTGAAATAGGTTTTCTTGGTCACAGACAGTTGTTCCTGCTCCAGACATCAAGCACCTTCTTCCTTGGCAATGCTGTCTTTCTTAAGTGGTCCCATGAATGCTTCCTTCTCCTCCATTATCTGGAAGCTGCCATAGCCAAATTTAGGGGTTCTCCAGAGTGCACCATTTGCTCTGTACCAGCAAGGACTTGCGAAGGGTGAGAACCCCCTTCTTAGTTCCCACCACACAACCTTTCAGCATGATGAAGTCATTAGTCACTTCACAATAGTAGACAAAACAACACAGAGGGTTGATGCTCTTGTCAGACAGGTCATAATCAGTGGAAGAATTATTATCAATTAGTTTGCCATCCTGAATGAAGTAGCCCTGACCAATCTTGTAGATCTTGTTGATCTCAGTGCAGTGATGATAGCCTTTCTGACCAGCTCGAGCCAAAGAGAAGGCCACACTAGGCAGGATGCCCGACTCCAATACAGGCAACCTTGCACAACCTTCAGTGTGTCTTGCGGGGTAGCTTCTTGGTATGTCAGTGCCTGGGGAACCCTTTGTAGCCTTTGTCCTTGGTCACACCAATGACATAAATCACCTTATCCTACCCAAACATATGGTTCACAAGGGCCTGTTGTCCAGCCTTTCCCGGGCCAAGTCCTTTTTTCAGTCACTGTGCCTCCATTCACCTGTATGTCTATCAGGTGGGCTTTCTTCTGGTGCAGAGGAAGCAGCCGCATCTGGGTATGGGCCATAATGTGGATGACCTGATAGTATTTCTTCAGGCTGCTGAAGTCCTTCTCCAGCTGCTTCTTGCCCATGTCATCCTGCCTCTTCTTGCAGTATTTGGTGAAGGCTTTCTTCTTAGATTTATGCCAGTTCTTATAGAAGCCCCTTTTGCACTCATCACTGATGTGCTCAGCAAAGATGGTCTTGAAGGTTCTGAGGCCTCGAAGGGTTTCCACGTAGCCCACAATGCCTATAACTACTATGGGTGGTGTCTCCACTATGGTCACAGCCTCCAAAAGAACTTCTTGTTATTAGATCCTGGCCTATTGGCTTCCCACAAGATGTAGGTCATATCAGCCTTATAACCCAGAAAGACTGTGGGATGGACGGGCTTGGAAGGGTCAATCTTAGTGCAGACTGCGGCTGCACTTCTGAGATAAGAAGCCCAAGGATCCCTGTCTGGGAGCAGAGAACTTCCTGTGAAACATGGCGCCACCAAATCCCGCCGCTAGAGGCGCCCGATCCCTAGAGGTGCCCAATCCCTCTGGTAGAGTTCTTATGTTAACATAAACAATGCCCTTATAAAAGCAGCTTTTTTTTTCTATGAAAAGATCATCCTCTTGCTAAACCCAACCCTCCTGCTCCTAATATGTACTTGATTCCAAACCAAGAAAAAAAAGTTAGATATGAGTAAAGGTCTGTTATAACACAATATGTTAAAATAAATTCTAAATGTGCCTTTAAGATAATGCCTGTGTAAAACTCATTGGAGAACAACTATACATTATTGATCAACTAAAATGGAAATGTGGGTAAGCCATTATCTTATTCAAGTTTGTAATGCTCAAAATATCTGACAATACATTGTCTCTGTTCAATACTTAATAATTGTATTTTATATCAGAGTAAAATTTCATTTCAATATAGAAAATAATTTTAAAATCACTTTTGAAAGGTCACTTTCATTAAAAAAAAAGTCACTTTCATAATAGATGGAGTGATAACTCAATGCTATCTTAAAATACACTGTACATCCAAGAATAATTTAAGGGGATAATACAAATAAGTTGTTTAATATTTTAATCATTTGTAACTTTGAACAATGATTAGTTAGTTATAACAATATGCATAGTAATATAAACAAGAAAATAGAATGACATGTTTTAAAAAACATCTTAAATGCTATTGATGGTATGTATTATTTTCCATATCAGAGAACATATTTAGAAATATAACCACATAAATGATTTTGATATTTTGCTATAGATTTACCTTGAATTTAGGTGAAAAAATAGCCTGGTTGTAAGGAGCATATTTCCTGGTATTTCCATTTGGTTGCAGATTTACATTGGATCATAAATCCAACCTTCCTTTTTAGGTGAAAAATGCTTTATGATTCTCATATTCACCTTCTGACACCTAAGCTGTAGCCATAAAGTGGAAAAGAACCATTGCCCTCTGCTAAATGTCAAATTGGTGACCACATTTTCAGAATGCAATAAAGAAACTACAAGGGAACAACACAAAACATTAAGGGATACACATATTTATATCAGCTCAAGTAATGGTTTAATATGATATGTTTTGGTAATTGAGATATAATGCTGAGGATAACAAGCCCCTCTCATAATTTAGGCATTGTAGATTTTTAAATATTTTAAATGTTCATTATTTTCTTTTAAGAAAGAAAAAGATTATTTTTTAAAAAATGTTCTCCAAATGAAATTCATTTGTGAATTACCCTTCATGTATATTCATTTCTTTTTCAGAATCAGCAAGTGTTTAATTTTTTTGATTGAAAAGTTAACTCATTATCTTTCACAAAAGATAATATAACTCCACATATTTTTAAAACAACTTAGGTTAAGAAGAAAGATTGATTTCTAAAACTACTGAGTTATTATTGATTACTTAACATAAACTCTTATATAAAAGTTGAGCAAGTTCTTAACCAGTGGATGCCATAGCAATCAGTTTGAATTGATGATATGACATGTGCTCCCACCCTAGTCAAGCTTAAGTCATCTTTCCTGGTGTTTGTTGATAAATGGAGAAGCTAGGAATGCCAATCTAGAGGGGTAGAATTACAATCTAGAGGGGTTGATTCTGTGTTTTCTACCTGTAGAAGGCTTTCTGCTCTTCATAGTTACTTTACTATGTGTTTTGAAGTTCTCTCTCTCAACACCTCTATCAATAAAGCCCAGCTCTTCTGCTTCCAACATCTTCCAAATATTTGCTCAACTTCATTTTCAGTGAACTATAACCCAGAACTCTATGAGGAAGGGAATTCTCAGTAATGCAGTTGCAGAAAAAACAAAATGAAGTAGAATCTGGCACAGATATGTTGCAATTGATTGTTGTAGACCTTATGATTATGAAACTCATGATTTAACATTCTTCCATCCTCAATGCCTATTATGGCAAGTTCCTCCTCTGTGAGGCAGACCAAATCTGCCTAGAAGCTCTGGACTCTGCAAGATTTCCTTTTACTCAGAACCTAGTAACATTGTGTTGGTAACTTATCATCATTACAGCAAAACATCTGAAATGATCAACTTATAAAGATAAAAATGTTTATCTTGGCCACATTTTGGAAGTTTCAATCTGTTTGGCTGGAACCATAGCTTTGGGCCTATAGTGTGTGACAGGGCAAACTGTCCACCACTTGACCAGGAAGTAAAAGAAAAGTAGTAAGGGACTGGAGTCCCAATCTCCTATGGAAGAACACTCCCAAAGTCCTAAGGACCTCTCACTAAACATCATCTCCTAAAAGTTCCACCACCTCCCAAGACTACCACCCTGGGGACCAATCCTTCACCATCTAGGCCTTTGGGGGAGATTCAAACCACAGCAGACGTAAAGGAATAAAGGCCATGTAAATTCTTCCCATTGTAAGATTTTGGGGTGAAGGAGAACTGAGTGATTCCTTGGTAACTGCAGCAATTTTCAGGACCCAGCAATAAGAACCATTACAATAACAGCCTTTATTGCCAAGAGTTGCATGTTTATGGTAGAAGAAATACAATTTGTAGCATCTGTATCAAACTCCAGAAGATTTTCATGGAACCTACTATTCACTGAGAAATTTTTAAAATCCATTCTAGTGACTTCATGCAGATATTGAATGCTACACAGTACCTTTTCTCCTGATTCTTTGTAATTTATTCAAATTTTTAAAACCCTTTAAATCCTAAATGCCAACATCACATTTGACTTCTTATTGAGGTATGAAATGCATACCCATCAGAACAATTTTTATTGTTTTTATTAAGTTATCAAAAACTTAACTTTTTCCCTTATTTGTAACCAGCACACAGATCAAGAATAACATTACCAGAAGAACATAGATACACATTGTACCCCCTTTAGCATTTACTGCAGAAGGAAAATAACTGTCCTGCGTCTAATAGCAAATATTAATTTTAACAGTTTTAGATATTTATGCCAATTAATTTATACATTATGTGCTTCATATTTGGTTTCTTTTACTCAAAAGCTCATTTGCAAGTTGTCCAAGTTACTGAGTGGCTATAGTCAATTTACACATTTTATAGAATAATAATCAGGTATGTACATATTACAATAATTTGCCCATTTATCTACTCTTATGAGGACTAGTTTTTTTTTTTTTTTGTTCTTATAAGCTTATAAATTTTCCAGTGCATGCCTTTGGTGAAAAAAATGTACATATTCTGCAGAGCGTTTTTCTGAGTGGGTTAACTAAGTTATAGGTATGCATACAAGATCTGTAGTTATTACTGCCAAAACATTTTTAAAATTAATTTGTATGGTGTTGCTAATATGCAAGTGAGGTAAATTGGGTTAATTGCATTCTGCAAATGTACTCTATCCTTACTGATACATAGTCCTCTTGTCTTACTAGCTACTAAGAATAGCATGTAGCTGGTGCCTGCTATCTTTCATTTTCAATAGAATATACTTAAAGATATAGAATGGTGATTACTTCACAAAAGATTGATTCTTTTATCATTATGATATTCACTCATTATCTCTAAAATGCCTCTTTCTTTCATGTACACTGTCAGAAGCTCAGCTGAGTTGAAGAGAGCTGGTATGCCAGGTGTGGGAGCAGATAAGACAAGAAGCCAAATGAAAGTAACAGACAAGTCTTTAATCTTGGGATGTGCTATTAGCAAGAGGCTAAATTAGAGAAAGCACTGATCTCTGCTTCCCCATGCACTCCATTTTATCCCCCATGGAATGAAGCAGGTGTATCAGAGCAGATGTAGGGCGTGTTCACTTCCCCTGAGTCCTAAGCAAAAGGCTTCTTCAGATTTGTAGAACTGGAGACTGCAAGAAAATGAAGGAAAAAAAGGTCAAGTGGGAAAATACTGAGTCAGAGGGAGAAGTGTCTTCAAATCCTCATGCTCCATGGTTAATTGCATTCTTTGAATGTACCATACCTTACTGATGCTTCTCCTCCTATGGAGGTCTCAGCAGAGGAATCTGAGGAAGTCCTCCACTAAAGGCTTAAATAGAGATGGTCTCCAGAGGAAGACACCTGGGCTAGAGATATATCAAAAGGTAAGAGCATGGCCAGCCAGGGAGGGCTTGAGTCCTGACTGAAACTCCCTTCAGAAACTGCAAATGCTTCAACTGTGCTCCAAATCTAACATTAGGAGGCTAGCTTTCCACATAAGGTCTTCCAGGTAAAGCCTATAATTAGGCCCCAAATATCACATGTAGGTTTAGATATAGGAACTAGATTCCTTGTGCACCATTCGATTTAATATAGCTAGACCATATTTGTTTGCTTTTTGGTTTCTGATTTCTATAGCATCTCTTTCCTTCCATTTGCTTTCAAACTTTTTGTATCTCTAGTTTGAATATCTCCTTTCCCCAATTTAACTTCCTACACCTAATGTGAAATACTCAATTACCTGTAGCATTTTACTAAATTGTATCTCATTTAATTATATGTGTGTGTTTGTGTATATAAAATTTGATTATGATCTTACAATTAATTTTTATTTATCATTTTCTTTCATCCTTTCCCCATCTTTGGGTTAATCTGCATTTTATTACCTTACTGAATTGTAGTTTATACAATGTGTTCAATCTTTCTTATGAAAAAATCCTAGAGATTACAACATGTATTCTTGACATATTATATTTGAATACAATAATCATTATCATAGTTATCTTTTGAAAAATGGATTTTCCTTCCTTTCTGCTTTTATTGTCTGTTCATTTTGTCTTTGGTATTCAACAACTTTAACTATGATGTGTCAAAAAATATTATTTTTATATTTATCCAGCTAGGTATTTGCTGTATTGCTTTAATTTGTTTATGTTGCATTCATTTTGAAAAAATTTTCAGTCATTGTTGTTTTAAGTATGACTTCTGCATTTTCATATTTCCTTCTCTTATATGACACCAAGTTAAAGAATATTTGATCTCCTTACCCCTTCACTTGTACTTTTCTCTCTCTTTATTATGTGTCACTTTCCTCTTTCCCACACACCTTCAGTGCTTCATATTACATTTTTTTTTTTTTTGGCCTGCTTTCCAATTCAAGAGCATATCTTTTGTTGTATGTAATGTGTGATTAACCTGTATGAACAGAACTTTAATTTCAGCTATTATAATTCTAATTGCTAGAATATCTTTTAATAATTTTTTAGATGGCAATTTTCTGATGTGTTAACTTCCCCAAATATCAGAGATAATAGACTTAAATGGAGGAAAGGTTTATTATGGTTTATATTTTCACAGATTTATGTCCCTAGTCACTAGGCCCTGCTGCACTGGACCTCTGGCCACACAGTGCATTCTGGCGAAAGAATTTAGTGGAGGCAGTCTGTTCATCTCCTAGCAACCAGAAATGACAAGATTTGGGAAGGCTGCAGTGTGCCAATACTCCCCTTCCAGGGCATCTCATGCATGTCCAAACCTTGTTCCACTAGGTCCCACATCCTATAGTTTCCACTGTGTCTCAACAATGCCATAGGTTGTCAACAAGTTTCTAACACATGGATTTCGGGGGAATGTTTAAGATAAAAATTAATGTCTGGTTGCTTTCTTCTATTTTTCTTATATTTCCCTTATCCTTTGCTGTATATTTTGAATATGTTACTCAGTTGTCTCAAAGTTCAAATTTGCTAACATGTAGGACTGGATCTCTTATAAATTTCTCCATACGAATTGTCTATACTCCTAATGTTTAAAAATCATATTACACTTCTTTTGGCATACCTGGTGATTTTATTACATTGTTTAAGAATATTTTTTCAGTTGTAGATGGACACAATATCTTTACCTTATTTTGTTTGTTTGTTTGTTTGTTTATTTATTTATTGGAACCAGGGATTGAACTCAGGGACACTCGGCCACTGAGCCACATCCCCAGCCCTATTTTTTGTATTTTATTTAGAGACAGGGTCTCACTGAGTTGCTAAGGGCCTTGCTAAGTTGCTGAGGCTGGCTTTGAACTCGCGATCCTCCTGACTCAGCCTCCCAAGTCGCTTGGATTACAGGCATGTGCCACCACGCCTGGCTTATTTTGTTTATTTTTATGTGTGCTGAGGATTAAATCCAGTGCCTCACACATGCTAGGGAAGAGCTCTAACACTGAGCTCTAGCTCCAGCCCTTATTAAATTGTTAATAAAATGATTTTAGAAATCAATGTGTGTAAAAATATAGAGGCTCATATGATGGCATTTTCTATACTACTAGAAGAAGACATTATACTAGGGAGATAGTGTGGATTCTAGATATCTTAATAAAAATCAAAATTTACTAAACTATGTCTATACTGAATAATTTGCCAGGATTCAGCAATTGTCCTGAGAGAATAGCTAATCAAAATTTTGAAGCTTCCTAAGTTTTGATTTTTGTCTAAACTCTACTTATTTCTCTGATTCCCTGCACTATCCAAATACAGTTTTTTATTCAGAACCTCAGTCTTCTTCCCAGACCCAAATAAACAAATGCACTATTGATGAAATGACTACAAAATCAGATTAATTCTCCACTCTGGTTTTATAGCATCTACAGGCCCCAATGACTTTCATAGAACTTACAAATAACTTTAAGTTAATATATTCTCTATTTTATTCAGCATTCCTTGTTATTATTGACTAGAACACTAGAATGCTACTAAGTATTCCACAATACTTGGAAATTGAATCTGTCCTCTGGATGAATTTCTCATATTGAATTTTGAAGCCTGTTATGGTTTATATATGAGTTGTCCACTAAAAGCTCATGTGTAAAACAGTGCAAGAGATAAAATAATTGTGTCATGAGAATTTTAATCTTATTAGAGCATTAATCCTCTGAAAGTGATTAACTGGGTGGTAACTATAGGCAGGTAGAGTGTGACTGGTGGAGGTGGGTCCATGGTGGAGGTGGGGGCATGCCTTTGTGGTGCATATTTTGTCTTAGTTGAGCTGACCAGAGTGCGCGCTCTCTCTCTCTTTTTCTCTCTGTCTCTTTCTCTCTCTCTCTACTTCCTGGTGCCAGGTTCCCAGCTGTCTTTCCTCCACCACATTCTTCTGCCATGATATTCTGCCTTACCTCCAGCCTCATGAAATGAAGCTGGCCTTTTATGGACACCTCTGAAACTGTGAGCTTCCAAATAAACTTCTCCTCCTAACAATTCTTACCAGGTCTTTTGGTCAGAGTAGTGAAAACCTGACTAAAACAGAGTCCAATTTGCCCTCCTAACCTCAAATAAAACTTTCTTTTTGGAGAAAAGACACAAATTACTACATTTTAAAATAATCTCTGATTTGTATCACAGAATTGGTTCATAGACCACATTCTGACTACCTCTAAAATTTACTTTGAAGTAGGTGCCATTAGGTTTAGAGATTCTAAGAACATTTTGCAACAGCCAGTTAGTGAGATAAAGTGAAATACAATTTCAAATCCTGGTGCCTTATTCTGCCTTCCAGATCACAAGAACTAAAAATTATGACTAAATAGTCCAAAATTCAACAAAAGTCTTTGCACTTTAAAAGGCAATAGAAGATAAAGGTTAATCTCATTATATGTTATTTTCAAGCAGCAGCACCATGACTTTTAGTCTTAACTTCTAGGAAAGAATCAGAATATGAAAGGGCCTACCTTTCTTAAGCATTTTGCTATTATTATTTTACTTTATTGTCTTGAACTTCTTGCTATATCTACTGCCTTTTTCATATATTTTTTGGTAAAATAAAATTTTATAATCTTATGTTTCAGCCTGAAAATTAGGAACAAAATTACATTGTTTTAATAATGATAAAGTGTGATGTTTATCTTCAATAACAGATAAAATAAAATGTTAATTTTAGGCTTTTCTTTCCTATTTATTGAAATATTACTAATCCAAGATTATCCCTGAGCCAAGTAGTTTAGGATTTGCTCTTATTTATTTTCAATTCAAATTAGGACACTCTTGAAAACCATGGTTCATATGAACTCAAAACCAAAGTGTTATTTCCTGCCAACTTTGTGGTGTCATAATACGTACTTAAGTTTTTCTCTAAAATTAAAATATGACTGATTCACAACCATTTGGCATTGATATCAGTATTCTGACTAGCTTCGTAGTGTGAGGTCTCTCTCTATCTCTCCCCCTATTTTTCCCCCAACTGTATTAAACAGAAGAAAAGTTAACATGCAAAGTCTGATTTTTAAAAATAAATTGATTATATCAGCAAAAGGGCAGGATAAGAAGACCCAGACTATCTATCTTCCATAGAGACACGAATTCAACAAGACATGGGTCAAAACCATTTTTGAGAATTCCAGAAATGAAATAGAGGCTTCTGTGCCTCAGAAGAGTGGAATCTACTTCATGAAAGCTGGTAGGAATTTGCATAACATTTGTATAACCTCGGCAGTTTTTCCTGGCTCAGAACTGAGGTAGGGGAGAAAAACCAACTCTTACCTTCTCTTAAATGGAAAGAGAGAAGGAAAAATTGAAACACATGTTCAGCATTCCCACTTCTTAAGGGATATCCCCTAAATTATTTTCTGATTTGCCTGCCTCAGAGCACTGATAGGATCCAGCATACTCTGGATGCTGGTGGAGCACTGAAAACAAAATAAAACAGAACAAAGAAGACCTACATAGCTTGCTGCCACTGCAGAAAAACTACCACATAGCAGACAGACTGTTAGAATTTAGCAGCTTAGAAGGCGAGAAGAATGGGGTGAATATTCCTCAAAAATTCCAACTTCTCAGGGGACTTTCTTTTTTTCTTTTGTGGTGCTGGGGATTGAACCCCTGGGCTTGTGCTTGCCAGGCAAGCACTCTACCAACTGAGCTATATCCCCAGCCCTCAGGGGACAATCTGAGGAATTGATTTTTATCTCACTTGTCAGAGAGTATTGATGGGATTTAGCATGATCTAAATGCCTGGGTCTTCCAAAAACAAAAATGAGTTAAGAGGAATGCGTCAGATCCAGAGAACCTGTAATAGCACAGAGAACAACAGAGGAAGCAAGACATAGAAACACTAACATAATTAAATAAATAATTAAACAAACAGATAAAATAAAGGAAGGAAAAAGAGACAAAACCTCTGTGATTGGGATTTTACAAACACAAGCCTGGAGAAAATGCATTACCAGATAAGTCTGGAGAAGTTAATGGGATCTTTAGCCAGACTAGTTGGTGAAGATCTTTCCTTGTATGAAGAAAGCACACAAATAACAGGAAAAGTGATTGTTTTTTTTAAATGCATGGACCATACAGTGTAAACTAACAAGATATCTGAAGAAACAGGAAGACATATACCAAACAAAGGTATAAATTACTTCTCCACAAAATGACCCTAAAAAAAATGGAGGTAATATGAATTATCTGACCAAAAACAAAATAATAACCATCCTGTAGATGTCCAATGAACTCAGAAAAACTACACATAAACAAGATGAGAACATCATCTCAGAGACACAAAATAATAAAACAGAGAAAGTTTTCAGCTGAATAACACAGTAAATTAGTTTTAAAAATCACTAGAATAGTTCAATAGTGCCTTGATCAAGAAGAATCAATAAAATCAAAGGAATGCATTTTAAATTATGCACTTAGAAGCAAATATTTTTTAAAATGATTGAAGAAGAAGGGACAATCTAAAGACTTACAGGACACCATCAAGGAGTGGGAGTTTGAGAAGGAGAAAAGAGAAAACTCAAACTCTCCTTCTCAAACTCCCACAGTTTGAGAAGAGAAAAATAGGTAGAAAGACTATGAAAACTAAATACCCAAAACTTCACTAATAAGGGGAAAAATGCATATCAAGATTCAAGAATTCCAGCAGTCTCAAATAGGTTGAACACAGAGAAGACGGCATTGAGACATGCTATAATCAAACTGTCATAAGTCAATCACAAAGGAATTTATGAAAGGAGCAAGAAAAATAATACTTTATCACATACAAGGTAGCTTCCATAAGACTCTTAAAAGAGTTCTCTTCATAGAAACCTCATCAGCCAGATGAAAGTGGGATGATATACTTAATAAGATAAAATAAACCTGCCAATCAAAAATAATCTACATTATAAAGTTGTCTTTGAAGAATAAATACTTTTCAAGTCAAACAAAAGTTGAGGGAATTCAACACCACTAAACCTACCTTACAGGAAAAGCTCAAGAGAGACCTTCAAGTTGAAAGTAAAGGATGCTCGAAAGCAACATTAAAGCATATGAATGTGTAAAGCTCACTGGTAAAGGTAAACCTATAGATAAATACATACTAATGTCATACTGTGATGGGAATATACATATTTCTTAAGGTTAACATAGAGTTTAATGACAAAAGTCTAAGAAATAACTATAGTCAAAGAAATGTTAAAGAATACAGAATATAAAAATGTTTTTGTGACACCAATAATATAATGTGTTGAAGAAGGAGAGGTAGAATTTTTGTATGTAATTGAAGCTGTAATCAGCTCAAAATAGATTATTATAAATACATCCTATTTATGTCCCATAGCAACCACAGAGAAAATGCATCTACGAGATATAGAAAAGAAAATGTGAATGCAGCCAAGATATATCACTACAAAACCAATGAAATACAAAAGAGACAAGAGGTAAAGGGGAATTATAATGTTATGAGAAAGACCAAAAGCAATTAATAAAATATTAATAGTAAGGCCTTTTCTGTTAGTTACGACTGATAAATGGTTTGGAAACATATCCAACATTCTGTCTTTGAGACACTAATTGTAAATTTAAGAACAGAAAGAAAGAGAAAGGATGAAATAATACATAGTAAATCTAAAATTATCAGAAGAAGAAATCATTATATAATGACAAAAACTCAATTCACCAGGAATATCTAATAATTATATATACACATGCACCAAGCATCAGAGCACCAAAATACATGATACAAACATTGATATTTGTAGGGGAATGGAGAGAAACAATAATATCAGAAGATTCCAATATCCCATCTTTAATAATGGAAAAAATAACCAGACAAAATGTCAAGAAGGAAATAGAGAATATACTACTGCAGACCAAATGAGCATTACAAATATCTATTGAATATTCTTCCCAATAGTAATGCAATGCATGTTCACCTTAGGCACACATGGAATGCTCTCAAGAATAGAGAATATTAAGAATATTAAGTAACAAAATAACTCTTTACAAAATTAAGATTGACATCATGCCAAGAATCTTTTCTGATGAAAATGAAATTAGAAATCAATAGCAGAAAAATGAATGGCAAATTTTAAAATATTTGGAAATTAAATAGAAGATTCCTGAACATTCAATGAGTAAAATAAGAAAACAGATGGGGAATTTGAATATATCTTGAGAAAAAGGAAAACTAGAATACAACAATTTAAAACTAATACAGTGCAGCAAAAGCAATAGTAATAGGTTAGTTTAGAATGGTAAAGTATTTATTTAAAAGTAAGAAAGAGCTCAAATAAATAATATAAAATTTACCTAAGTAATAAGAAACAAAGTTCAAACTAAGCCCAAATTTAGAAGAAAAAAATAATAAAGATTAGATAAGAAATAAATAAAACATTGGAAAAACTACAGAAAAGAATCAGTGAAATAAAGAGTTACCTTAAAAAGTCAACAATATTGACAGTCTGTTGGCTAACTAAAAAAAGAGAAGAATTGAGAAGACACAAATAAATAAAAAATAAAAGAGGAGACATTAAAACCAATGCATCAGAAATAAAAAGGATCATGAGTCTATACAGATACTGCCAGAAAACTAGAGACCAAGATCCCTAAGTACTATAGATACAAAACTATTCAACAAAGTACTAACATAACAAAATCAAAATAACCTGAGTCATATCCCATAACCACATGAGATTTATCCTCAAGTATTAAGAAAGGTTCAACATATGAGAATCAATCAATATTGCATACCAAATTAAAGAACAATGTCTAAAACTCATATGATCATTTCAGCAAGTGCATAAAATAATTTGACAAAATTTAACACCTTTCATGATTATTTTTCAAATATCCAACTGAGTAGGAATGAAAGGAAATTACTTCAATGTCATAATGAACAGTTGTTATACTCTACCATGAAACACTGAAAGTTTTTCCATTAATGTCAGGAACAAGGTGCCCATCTTCCCCACTGCCATTCAAAGTATCACTAGAATACCTAGCTTGATCTATTAGGCAAGAAGAAATCAAAGGCATCCAATGTGGAAAGAAATAAAATTATCTTTGCAGATGTGATATGATTCATAGAAAACCCTAAAATTTCCACAAAATCTTGTTAAAACCAATTTTAAAATGCTGCAACTTTGCAGGGCACAAAATTGCTATATACAATCAGTTACAATACTAAAAAAATTCTGAAAAGAAAATTAGTAAAACCATACCATATACTATATAAGTATATAAAATAATAAAATATTAAGAAATAAACATAACCAAACAGACTAAAATTATGTACATTAAAATTTACAAAATATTAGTGAAAAGAATTAAAGAAGACATAAATAAGTGAAAATACACCCTGTGAAAAGATTAATGTTGTTTAAATGTCCATGCTCACCAAAATGATCTACAGATTCAATTTAATCCTTACCATAATCTCAAAAGTCTTTTTAGCAGAAATAGGAAGAAGAATCCTAAAAGCATGTGGAACTGCAAAAGACTTGAATAACCAAAATAGTCATGAAAAAGAACAATGTTAGAGTTGTATTTTCTGACTCCCACATTCACATCTGCCTGTCTCATTCTATTTCCAAGCAATGTCAATGGCCAAGCTTGAGGTCAAAGGGGAAGGACATCTGTTTTCCCCTCACTGGGTAGGGTCTGTAAATAACTGGGAACAATGATGCTAATCAATTATACTACTGTCCTATTCAATGGATTGTTTTCATATTTGGCTCATTTGGGTGGTGATTCTGTATAAAATGTTAATTATTTTACATTTCTTTTTTCATACTGACATGTCTTTTGTATGCAAATCTTAAATTCTAATTGATGAGGCCAAGCAGATTTACGAAGTTTTAATAATTCACGTGCTCACTGCCAATAAATGGCATTTCACAAAATTTCTTATTCTTGTTAACACTCTCTAAAAGATAGATGCATACAACTTAAAGAGGCGAAGGAAAATAATTCCTAATGTCTAACAGTATAAACAGGCAGATCATCTTTGGCTACAATATAAAGAACTTTTCAGGATGTAGAATCTAGTTCCTAATGATACCCATTTAAAAATTTTTAATGAATGAATTTAGGAAGAAGGAAATTGATTCTAGACAACTGAAATTTAAAGAGAAATGTTGAGCAAAAAATGTCAACATTGTAACAAGTGTAAATAAACATTACATATCCATAATATTGTTATAGCAACAGAAAACATATTAAAATGTTGTGCTCCCCAGGGAGATTCTCCAGCACGATGGGGAGAGTCAGTCCCACCCTAATCCCTTCCCTCCCTATAGACCCCCCCAATCCATTCCCTCCCTATACACCCAAATTCCTTTTTCCATTCCTGTAGAATCCCTCCCCTCCCTATACACTCACCCTAATCCCTTCCCACACCCCATAAATGCTGGTGACAAAAAACTAATGCGCGATTTCCCGGGACGTCAGTTTTAGGTGTAAGGGGATCTATGCTGGCCAGCTAAAATAAAGGCTTCTTTTGGCTTTACATGATCGGCTTGGATGATTTTATTTTCTTTGGGTACAATAATATATAATTTTACTACTGCAAAAAAATGTAAGACACAACTGATATACTGAAAATTATATCCAGTAGTGATATTAAGACTTTGAATATTCTAACCTGTTGGGGAGTATTGGAGTAGGAAAGATATTGACTGACTTTATGTATGTTGTACCCAAAGAAAATAAAATCATCCAAGCAGATCACGTAAAGCCAAAAGAAGCCTTTATTTTAGCTGGCCAGCGACAATTGCCCTTACTCCTAAAAACGGGGTGCTGGGAAATTGCGTGATAGTTCTTCCACTGTCAACTTTTCTAGGGTGCAGGAAGGGATTAGGGTGGGACTATAGGACACAGGAGGGATTAGGGTTGGGCTATAGGGAGGGGGGATTAGGGTTGGGCTCTCTCTGGATGGCACTGGAGAATCTTTTTGGGAAGTATAGCATTCCCCACTGGTCTTATCCACATTAACAAATCCTTATTTAGGAAACTAGTGGTTTTTCAGTTTCCAACTCCCCAGACTCTGATGGGTTCCATTCCTCAGTTTGACCTGATTTTTTATTTTACACTAACTGCCTGTCCTTAATTAGGAACTTTTTAAGGAGAGGGGGCGCCGGCTGCTCTTGCTGCTTCTAGCTGGAAGGGGGCAGAGTCTGGGGAAGCAGTTCGAAGTTCCTTTTAGAAATCTGGTCAATGAGGAGCAGAAATCTGCTTGGGAAGAGCAGGTTGTAAAGTCATCTGGGGTGGGTGCTTCTATGAGAGAGAAATAAAGTGACATAAGTACCAAAATGAGATTAATACAGAAAATCATGACACGGTAGAAGTCAATCTCTCACTGGGTGGAAGAATTGAGAAGTTGTTCCCATAACAAGGCCTATCAAGGGCTGGCGAGGTTGAGGCCTTTATTTGGGAACTTGAGTTATCAGGTACATTCGCCTAAGAATCTCTTGTAGCCTCCAGTCCTATTCTAGGGACTAACACAAGTATATATTAAGTTACATTAAACTACTGTTTCTTTTAAATGTTCATGGTTTTGGTTTGGTTTTAACTGTTTTGCTAGGTGTTTAAGATCAAGTTGGTCAAATTGACCTGTTCCTGTCTCTTAAAGAGTCAGCTGAGTTCTCACAGGGGTTGCTCAGTGGGGAATTTGAGAGTCCTGTGCTTGGGTGGTGGCAGTTCCTGCATTTCAGCAGCTCCTTCATTCCAGCAGCCTCTGCATTCTGGGGTGGGCAGCAGCGCTCCTCCTGGATTCCAACAGTTCCAAGGCAATGACTTTTTCCTGGTGGACAGCTGAAAGCTCTTTGCTTCCATTCATGGCAAAGGGAGGCTGGTCCTTCCTCACTCCCATTAGCCCCAGGAGGGCAGGAGCCAATCCTTTCTGGCCCACTATTGCACCTCCTTGTTCTCAGCAATCTTTGCTGCATCTCCAACTCTGGGGGAGAAGCCTGGAATGCATGGGTTATTGAGAAGCATCCACTCAGATTGGGTTCTGTCCTGGATGGTTCTGAGCTCTGGTGGTAGTGGCATCTGGGCCCCAGGGGCTTTTTTGCTCTGGCTGTGGCAGTTCCCACGACCTGGAGGCTGATGGCGGTCGGTGTTTCCTCAGCTCTGGACACAGTGATGCCTTCTGTGCAACACAGAAACTAGGCAGTGTCTTTTGCCCACCGTCTGCATGGACAAAAACTCTGAGTTCTGGCAGCAGCGAAGGCAGCAGCATTGACTGGAGTAAGCCCTCTCTTTCCCTGGACGCAGGCTGACTCTGAGGGCGAGAACCAAAACTGGTTTTCTTGGCCCCTTTGTTTTAATCTCAATCCTTAAGTTTTGATCTTAAACATTCTGCAAGCCAGTTTCACCAGTTATTATCTCAGCTATTTCATAGGTGATGGCCTAGTATACTTCTTCAAAACATTAATTTGGCATCAGCTAGAGCTTACAAGGAAAATACAAAATAATTAACAACAGTAAAAGCATATCTAGTTTGTGTAATAGTCATCCTAAATCCTGCCTGAATTACATATTATATTTCCTATTTGATATCACAGTAATTCTACAACAAAAAACAATGTTTTGAATATAACTTTAAGTGAGCTGAAAGTTGACATATTTTGGAAACATTCTGACTTGTAGCAGGGTGAGAGGCAGACCCTTATTTCAGGTAAGGCCGGGCCTTTTACTGTCTTAGGCAGAGTGTTCCAGGTTTGAAGTTATTTTTGCCTCCTCTTAGGATATCATTTTACACAGTTTACATGTATTGCTTTCTGAATCTATGTGAATAGTTGTTAACACAACATATTGCATTTAAAACAAATCAAGGAAAGGCTGAGAGTTTTTAACTTTCCTTTTGTGTGGCAAAGTGACTGAATATTTTATGTTTCATGATATTAACCTTTAAACAAATCAGGTTCTCACATTTGCATTTAAAAAGTAACAAATTTACATATACCCTATTGATAGCAGGTTCTGTTACAGAATATTCAATGATCCCCAATAAAATTTGCCATTCCCACAAGCCTGAAACTACCAACACAGACAAGTCTAACCTGGAGAATAGTAGCCCAACAAATTTCCTGCTCTAAAGACCTGCTTACCCAGACGACAAGGACACATTAATATACAAAGAGCAACCAAACCTAGTTTTTCAAGGAAAAAAACTTAGGCTCTGCAACATAGCACAACACCCTACCAGTTATTTAATCACAATAAAGAATAAAACTTAAAGAAATCCTTGTCATTTTACAATATTGGTTACACCTTGATTTATATTAGCCCATTAACATTTGACCTTACAGGAAAATTTTAAACAGTTTCTAATTGATGATTTCACATACATATAACTACTTAGCTACAAAAACTTGTTGGAATTTGCCCTCTACCTATGCACAGATTTTCTTACCCAGAAATATTTTCATTTTCCTTTTACTGAAAATATTTTCATACCTAGAACTTTCCACTTTCCCTTTCCCATCTGTTGACTCCTTCCTTGTTCGTATTCTAAAATGACTCCTATGAAATTTCTGAATTTAGATAAATTATTAGGATTTCACTTAGTAACTTGCTCTTAGGGATGATACAAAACAATTCCAAATCCCTTTATTTACCAATCCATGAAAACACCAATAATGCTAAAGCATATCACCTCATGGAATTTAAGGTGTAATACACTAACTCTAATTTACTTATTTTACTATAATAACCAAGATCAGACAAGTAGTTTGAATAATATTTGCCATCTTTTTCCTGTGGAAAAGTCCTAAAAAAAATTGATATTACACATTTTATAGACAACATTTTTTTTAATTGACCACCTAGAGATTTGTGAGGTTAGATATATTTTACCTTCATTTTTTTACTGAATTTAAATTGAACCTTTTTAATCATGTGAATCAAATATACCTGGATCCAGTTTTTCTTTTAGCACTATGTTAACCTCTAATATCATGTACATGAATTTTGAACACAATATACTTAAACAAAGGCCTTATAGATTTTTATCTCCATTGCAATGTAACAAGATGTTCAAAAATCTAAGTTGAATGAAAATAGGAATGGACCAAAAGTTATGAGCTCAACAAGTACTCAGCCGGCTGTTAGTTATTCTCAAATAAAACACTCTTTTGTTTTTTTTTCCCTTGGGTTGGAAATTGGTCTCCTACTGGGTTTTTTACTTCCTCTATTGTCATTTCAATATAAGTTCTACTTGAGATTTGGTTCCAGCAGAAACCTCAGGCACTTTAACCATTTTTATCAGGACAGGGTTTGAATGCTTAAGAGCTCTGTAATGGGCTTTTGTTATTCCTCCTGGGTGGAGGCACATGTCATTTACATATTGCAAAACAATTCACTGTGGGGGTGTTGTAACACTGGGTGGGGGTTGGACCTGGTTTCTTCTCCCCCTAGGGAGGGCAAGAGGGCGGGTGCCCCCAGCCATCTTCTCCCTCCCTGGGCCCCTGGCAGAGTTACCTGAGTCTCCAGGGATTGGTAGCAGTGCGAGCTGCATTTAAGTTCGGGTCTGGCCTTTGCCATCAAACTGGTGCAGCCTCTCCTAGTTCCTGAACTAGCTGAAAGGCAATGCTTAAGCCATAATCCAAATTTGAATGGATGGCACCCGGTCCTGATGGTGTGGCCGCCCAATGCCCTGAGGGCACCAATCAACCTTGAAACCGACCCAGACACTGGCTACCCATCAGCCAGCCACGTAGCCTGAGTGGGCCATTTTGATTCACAAAACTTTCTTAAGTTACATCCATTAACAAAAGCTCCATAGTCGGTGGCACGTTCTTGGAAGTCCTGAAAAGTATCTTAAAAACAAGTTAGAACAGTGGGGCACATGGTTGATTGATTCTGTCCCGTAGTAGACTGTCCTGAAGAGAGATGCTACATAGAAAGCAAAGCCAAAGCCGGGCGCAGTGGCGCACACCTGTAATCCAAGCGACTTGGGAGGCTGACTCAGGAGGATTGCAAGTTCAAAGCCAGCCTCAGCAACTTATCGAGGCACTAAGCAACTCAGTGAGACCCTGTCTCTAAATAAAATACAAAATAGGGCTGGTGATGTGGCTCAGTGGCTGAGTGTCTCTGAGTTCAATCCCCAGTTCAAAAAAAAAAAAAAAAAAGAAAGCAAAGCCAAAACACAGAAAACACACATGGCCATGAACCAGACTAACAAGACAAATACAGACAGACAGACAATGACGGGAGTAGGCCCCACAGGGAAGCCTACTAGATTAGGCCACAGACCAGCCCCTGATGGTGGTTACCCATCAGACAGCCATGCCATAGCCAAGCAGCCCAAGCCCCAGGCAGCATGGGCCATGCCGGCAGCCAGCCATGCGGCAGGCGAGCAGACCACCCCTGACAGTGGCTATGTCTTAGCCACCCATGCGTCCCAGACCAGACTAACAAAGCAAATACAGACAGACAGACATTGGCCTACCAGATTGGGCCCACAAGGGGCCCACCAGACTGGACCCCACGGTGGGAGTCCCACCAGATTGAACTCATGAGGGGGTTCACCAGACTAGGCCTCACAAGGAGGTCTTCCAGGAGGCAGGAGTGCCGTCTCGCCCTGACCTGGGACTGGTGTAAGCGGCTGCATCCAGCCTGACCAGGTCCCCCAGATACAGAAAGTTGACTCACCAATACAGGATACCAGGTGGCTTCATCCAGAAGTGCATCCTGAAGATGGGCTGGGGTCCCCCCAAGAGTGAGGCTGAGGCACATCTCTCAGGAGCTCCCCTCTACTCAGGGTGGAGGCTCCCAGGCAACCATCGCAGGAGACCAATTTAGGTGTGAGGGCTTGGAGAAATTAAATCTCGGTGGGACCTCCAAATGTTGTACCCAAAGAAAATAAAATCATCCAAGCCGATCACTTAAAGCCAAAAGAAGCCTTTATTTTAGCTGGCCAGCAACAATTGCCCTTACTCCTAAAAGCGGGTTGCTGCAAAACTGCACGTTAATTGTGTCATTGCCAACTTTTATAGGGCTCTGGATGGGATAAGGGCGGGGCTATAGGGCGAGAGAGGGTTTAGGGTTGGGCTATAGGGAGGGGGGATTAGGGTGGGCTGACTCTCTCCTGGATGGCACTGGAGAATCTTTTTGGGAAGTATAACAATAGGAGGTAAAAATGAATTAAACTTTCAAGGAAAAAAAATAAGTGATGAAACAATATATAAGAACATACAATAGCTGAAAGTAAAAGTCTATCAAGTTCAATATTAGGAAAATACCAACAAGGAAAACAAATGTGATGATAACCACATCAGAAGAGACATGAAATCATGTTAATCAATCACTGTGTGTTTTAAACAAGTTTAATCATTAATATACTAAAACTTGTAAAATTCTGTGAAATAGAAAGGTGGATGTTGTGAATTGGCAAAATTTACCATTTGAAAGAAAATTTTAATGCTTTTATCTATAAATTGGTACACAAAACAAAAATTTGAAAACTGTAATTGTTTCAAATTCAGATGTTGTACCCCCCAAAAGAAATAAGATTCTCAAATACCATCAAGAGGGAGAGTTGATCCCTCCCTAATCCCTTCTCCTCCCTGCAGGAGGGAGAGACAGCCCCATCCTAATCCCTTCCCCTCCCTAATACAGCAAGGAGGTACTGCACACCCTAATTTCTCCCCCTCCCTATAAATACTTGCAAGGAAGGAACTGGCAAGTGATTCCCCTACCTACCACTTTTAGGTGTAAGGGTGATCATCACTGGCCAGCTATAATAAAGGCTTCTTTTGGCTTTACCTGAACGGCTTGGATAATCTCATTTTTGTTGGGTATAATACAGACAATTCAGAGTTAAATTTAAAATTAACACATTAGGAGGACTTTGATTCTAACATTTTGCAATAACATATTCTATTTGACTATCAAAAGTATAGCAATAGTTCAAACAAATCAAACAACATATTTTTATAGATATAACTGATACCGCCATTTACCAGTGATGAGTTCTGCTTCCTCAAATGTTGAAGTTTGAGGAAGCATATTAAGCAGGTTTTATTTAAAGGTAATAATACAGACTTCTCCCAAGAGGAGGAGCCATAGCTGATGTTTTAGAATCCCAAGAAGTGAGTGCACCATCCATCTTTTATAGATTAGGGACTCTTGTTCTGTTCTCTCCCTGCTTATCTCTCTCCTTCCTGCCTACATGACCAGGCCCAGGAGATGCTAGTGACTTAGCAAAAAAGATGAGAAGCAGATGGCAGGGGGAAGGGCCACAGGGAGGATTCAGTCAGGAAGGGGCCCAGGGGGCATTAATTAGCAATTCCCTGCTTGCACTTTTTGGGAGGGGTAGTATAGGCTGGAGACACTGATATTCCAGTCTCCTGGCGGGGGGGGCTCCAACTTCCCAGACTCAGATGGCCTCCATTCCTAGATTCAACCAGATTTCGTATTCTATGTTAACTGCCTGTCTTCAATTCTGGCTTCATAACTGTAGTACCAGAAAATAAGGCAGTGCTCCAGAACCAAAAGAATGTATAGAGGTCAAAAGTATATGAAAATCAATCAAAAAGAATTCCCACTGCCAAAGCCAGAATAGTATGAGAATGAAATGATATATATTAGGAAAGTAACTGAAAAGTAGAAAATATTAGGAAAATAATTATACATGTATAAGTCCATAGGAAAAAGTGAATTTCAATGAAATAAAAAAGAGAAAAATATTTCTTACAGCAAAATTCCAATAATATGTGTAAATATTACTTCCTACAGGAGAGGGCATTTGATTCCTGAAGGAGGTATACCTGTACTTACTTGCATTCTAAGAAAATAGTAGGGTAAAAAAGTAAAACAAAAACAAAAACAAAACAAACAAACAAACAAAAAACTCCAGCAATTTTGGAATGCAGACATCTGGCAAATTCTATCTTAACTAAGACTTGCTGTTTAATAGTGCAAGTGGTAATGGGTATTATGTGCCCTTGAATATATAAAAGACAGAGGAATGTTATCACTTTTTAAAACTCCCTATCTCAGCCTAATGTGAGAAAAACAAAAGACAAACTCAGATTGAGGGACACTCTTAAGACTTCTATCCAGTCCCCTCAAGCATGTAAAGGTCCATAACAGAGAGAGAACCTTAATAACAAAATAGTAAAACATAAAAATCTTTCAAATCCAAATAAACTATTAAATGTAGTTAACAATAAACTATGAATATGTTTCTTAGTTTGTCAAATGTGACTATTATAGAATTGACTGTTTTGGGGAGGCAGTCTTATAAGTTTTGGTGATGTAATTTGAAACTCCATTACTATATACATAATTATTTAAGATTGTCCTATCCAAAAATTATGCCTCAAAAACTGAAGGAAGAGGCCAGTTCTCATTAGGGCAAGGCTAATGTTTTTACTACATATCTGAGGGATGGATTATTATTTAAATAAATTATTGCCGTTAAAAATTTATGTTAAAAATATTCAGTCAATGAATTCAATAGCTAATAGTGTACTACAAATTAAATATGCTTTCCAGTGGTTCTAAAATACTTTTACTACTCATCCTAAGGTTGTAAGAAGTAACAAATCATTGATATCAAATTACAGAAATTGTACTTTGTTGATATAGCACTGTGTGTTATATACAGATAATTGCTTAAAAATTGTTGAAAATTAATTTTTTCTGGAATGTTTATGATATTTTTGATTGCTAATTCAGAGTATTTTCCACCAATTATTTTCACACAATGTCTACAAGTGGCTGCTATGCTAGTCATTCATTCTCACTGTAATGCTATGCTTTATGCTAATACATCAAAATATATTTCCACACAACAGAACTATGGATTAGGAGGGGGAGCTCTGGTAGGTCAGTCTACCTATTTTGTCCCGCTGTTCAGGTGAGAAGAGTAGCATCTCCCACAGGGAGTACTCTTGTCCTGAGAGAAGCTGCAAGTTTCCAGAGGAATGAATTAATGACTTTTGGAACAAGCACATTGTCATTGCTGTATCTATTGCATCAGCTAAAGATGATCTTACAGCCCCAAATCAGTCACTTATAGAAGTATTCTCTTTCCTGATATGGCTGGGAAAGCAAGGTGATATCAGTTTATCTTTGTAAAGAAATTACTAAATGAGTTTTTAACAATAAAATTAAATTATCACAAATAATACATTCTTAGATAATATCACTAGTTCAAGCAACACCAATGAAAATAAATCTTTTAAAAGTAATTTATTTCATTAAATAGATCTTATACTTTCACTGTTAGAAATAGAATAAAGATTAAAGATTTGAAAGGAAAATAATTTGGGAATAGAATTAAAAAGATGTAAATGCAAATTGAAAGAATTTGTTTGCTCAAAATAATCATAATTAATTAGGAATGAAAAAGATACTTCTACTCCATAAAACTATTGACAAACCTTAAAATAACTGCAAATGTATTTAAAAAATATTCCATTTAATCAATCTAACAAAAGAGGTGAAACACCTCTACAGTGAGAACTACAGAACACTAAAGAAAGAAATTAAAGAAAACCTTAGAAGATGGAAATATCATCCATGTTCTTGGATATGTAGAATTAATATTGTCAAAGTGGCCATACTACCAAAAGCGCTATACAAATTCAATGCAATTCCAATTAAAATCCCCATGACGGACCTCTTAGAATTAGAGCAAGCAATCATGAAATTCATTTGGAGGAATAAGAGACCCAGATTAGCCAAAACAATTCTTAGCAAGAAGAGCAAAGCAGGGGGTATCACAATACCAGACCTTCAACTATACTACAGAGCAATAGTAACAAAAACAGCATGGTATTGGCACCAAAATACACAGGTAGAGCAATGGTACAAAATAGAGGACACAGAGACAAACCCACATAAATATAGTTTTCTCATACTAGATGAAGGTGCCAAAAACATACAATGAAGAAAAGATAGCCTCTGCAACAAATGGTGCTGAGAAAACTGGAAATCTATATGCAGCAAAATGAAACTAAACCCCTATTTCTCACCCTGCATAAAACTCAACTCAAAATGGATCAAGGACTTAGGAATTAGACCAGAGACCCTGCACCTAATAGAAGAAAAAGTAGGTCCAAATCTTCATCATGTCGACTTAGGACCAGATTTCCCTAACATGACTCCCAAGGCACAAGAAATAAAAGCAGGAATCAATAATTGGGATAGATTCAAACTAAAAAAATTTTTCTCAGCAAAGGAAACAATCGGTAATGCAAAGAAAGAGCCCACAGAATGGGAGAAAAATCTTTGCCACACACACTTCAGATAGAACACTAATCTCCAGAATCTATAAGGAACTCAAAAAACTTTACAGCAAGAACACAAATAACCCAATCAAAAAATGGGCTAAGGAAATGAGCAGACACTTCACAGAAGAAGATCTACAAGCAATCAACAGACATATGAAAAAGTGTTCAACATCTCTAGTAACAAGATAAATGCAAATCAAAACTACCTTAAGATTTCATCTCACCCCAATTAGAATGGCTATTATCAAGAATACAAGCAACAACAGGTGTTGGTGAGGATGTGGGGAAAAGGTACACTCATACATTGTAGATGGGGATGCAAATTAGTGCAGTCACTCTGGAAAGTGGTGTGGAGATTCCTTAGAAAACTTGGAATGGAACCACCATTTGACCCAGCTATCCCCTCCTTGGCCTATAGCCAAAGGCTTTAAAATCAGCATTCTACAGTGATGCAGCCAGATCAATGTTTATAGCAGTTGTATTCAAATAGCTAAACTATGGAACCAACCTAGATGCCCTTCAACAGATGAATAAATTAAAAATGTGATATATACACACAATGGAATATTACTCAGCCATAGAGAAGAATAAAATTATGGCATTTGCAAGTAAATGGATGCAGTTGGAGCTTGTCATGCTAAGTGAGATTAGCCAATCCCCAAAAAACAAAGGCTGACAATCTCTTTGATAAGTGGATGATGATACATAATGTGGGGTGGGAGGGAGGATGGATTGAATAGAGAAAAAAGAGAAATGGGATCTGGGTAGGGGGGAAGAAAAATAACAGAATGAGACAAACATAATTGCCCTATGTACATGTATGATTACACAAATGGTGTGACTCTACTTCATGTACAATAAGAGAAAAAACAGTTGTATTCCATTTGTGTACAAGGAATCAAAATAAATTAAATAAAAATTTTTTTATTTACTATTTACTTTACTGTTCATAGAAGATGAAAGAAAATGTGCCTTTGATAGCAACATCTCTCATTCTTGTCACACCAAAAATACACACCTGCAAAAAAGAAAAAAGGTAAAAATTTAAAAATATGTATGATTATCTTCTCTATTTGTATGAATATCATTAAACATTTGGACAATAATAGTGTCCTTCTACTGTTGGAACAAACACTCAAGTTTTAGAATGTGATCTCCTCCTCTCTAAAACATCCATTTAAATTATAATTTATCATTTCTGTGGCATTTTTGTCTAATTCAGTACACATCTTTTTCTAGAACTCACTTTTCTTGTGTTGTTTGCATTATGTACAAATATTAAAAACTTTGTCATTTATACATCTAAACAATTACAGAGTTAAAAATCAACTAAATCGTTGAAAGGAAAGGTAGATGGTGATACTCAAGTGTCCTTTTCTCCATTCTTAAATTTTAGTTCTTTATGAGGTAATGTAAATGCAGATATTTTCAGCAAAATTATATATTGTCACTTCATTATCATCTCTTAGAATAAGGCAATAGAATTCAGCTTTTAAAGCACAGAAGTTGTTATGAAGAAACGTTAGACACATAAGAAATAGAGTGACTACAAAATTGTTTTACTGTTTGTTTACACATAGGGTTTTAGATGCTATCAGTAAAAATTTTTAAAAAATAATCAATAGCAACATTTAGGTTTTGAGCAAGAGGATGATAAGGTGTTTTATTTCCTAATTATAAAAGAAAAAAATGTGAATGAGAAAGAAGGCATGAAAGAAAGACAAAGTAATTTTGAATATCATCTCATCCTATATATCTTTGCAAATTTATATATAGTAAAATGCAATCCAATGAACATGCTTAAATGGAATTAGGATTTAATAACTAAAAGTTGTTACACTAAAATGGAAAAATTGTTGCAAAATTGATTTTTCATTAAAGTCCTCAGGGGGGAAATAAGGGTAAGTGATCATAGAAGAGAGAAAAGAAAGAACCAGGGTCACTGGTTTCTGAAACTATATGCCAAAATAAACATGCTTATCATTTTAAGTTGATTTGTATCATGTACTTTTCAGAACAATGAAACGTTGACTAACACAAATGGTAAAATTAAAACATTTGACTTGGAATATGAGGTATATGTACTTTAACACTTGTCTTTATAGATATGCTATGGAAAATAAAGAAATTGATCTTAAAAAGTATATAAAGAAAAACATTTTCATATTACAGGTATAATGTATTATAAAATGATCTCTTGGCAAAATTACTTTGCTTAAAATTCCTGAAAGATGGCTTTGCATAATCCACCTCAGCAATTTTATTCACTAATCAACCAATCAATTAATCATTAATTCATGCACTAATTCATTATTTTTTTAATACTCATAGAGTACCAACTTTTTGACAGGAGTTATAAGGTAAAAAATGAGCTGTCAGAAGTATTCATCATGGTCAGTTGCATAAACATGATTTATAGGATGAAGTTATGGAGAAATTTTTCAATGAAGCTACCCACATCCCAGCAGTGTGCACAACTGATTATGTACTAAGAACACTAATGTTTACTACTGAATTTTATAGTTTTTACTTTAATTCTCAGCAAGTTATTTTGTGACTATTGAGAAGTACGATCAAAACAGAAAGGCAAAAATCCCATCATACTCAAAACAACTTTGAAAAAGAACAAAGTCAGAGTATGGATACTATCCCACTCTAAAACTTTCTATAAGGTTACAGCAATCAAAACAATCTGGTACTGGTAAGATTTAGACAGGTATACTAATGGTCAAATAGAGAGCCCAGAAATATCCACAGAATGTTTTTTGTCCTTTTTCTGTGCCGCATAATTTTAATTAAGACTTGCTCACAACTTGGTATAAACTCAGTGCTCTTGGCTAAAGTTGTCCTGGTCTTTAAAATAAGAAAATTATTTCCATGCAGTTATTCTCATTTGTCTTTCTGTCCTGTAGGTTTTGGCTGGTCTATGCAGTGTTGCTTTCTACTAGTACTAATTGTCCCTCATTTTTTAATAAATTAAATGTGTCTCAACAGAAGTAAAGGTAGTAGTAATTAACCCTCAAGAAAGCTTATCTGTGCCAGATACAGCTCCAGAACCATTAAATATATTAATAATTAATGGTTACAAAAGCTCAGGGAGATAAACACCATCATGATCTCCATTTGATTGAGGAAACTGGGTAATGAATGAGTAATTTATTGAGCTGTACAGTTGTTCAGTAACAAAGCTAAAAGTTGTTTTCACTGTCATTTTTATAATTTTGACTAATTTAATATGGAGAAAAAGAGTGAGTTTAAGGAAAAGAAGGACTCATGTTAAAATCTTGCCTACAGATTAGAATTCATACATCCATGTACTTATGTACTTATGTGTGTTTATATGGAAATGTCCTCTGATGTTTAGATATTTACAAACATATTTACAGTGTTTAATTTTGAAGAAATACACCCAACTGAATGTTCTCAGGTATAGAGTTTCTTTAGAGATTTCCAGATATTTTGCAGTGTCTGAATTTCACTTTAGTGTTATATGACAGCAATATTCA
Organism: Glaucomys volans; assembly: GCA_020662805.1. Lineage (NCBI taxonomy): Eukaryota > Metazoa > Chordata > Mammalia > Rodentia > Sciuridae > Glaucomys > Glaucomys volans. The sequence goes on along the minus strand of JAJEJO010002814.1, from coordinate 22,010 downwards.
AACATTTCTAACTTCAGAAATATTTTTTTCATTTAGCATTTCTTTTAAGATTAGACAGCTTTCTTGGGCATTCAGAGAGTTTTATCATCTTCCAAATAATAGTTCATTTGATATGTTGGTAATATTATGAATTATACAATACATAATACTTAGTTAAGTATTATGCCACTTTATGGAGTGGCACAAAATCCTCATGTGTGTTATAAACTATGATTAGATTACATAATGAAGAAAAAATGTTGTTAAGCATAAGGACAAAAGTTACATCAATTAAAAAATATTGAACTCCATACAAAAATATTACGTAATTCAGAATGCATTGTTTAACGGTAGAGGAAGATGTCATTTTCAACATATATTGTGGGATACGCTTGGCTCCTTCACTCTTAAATAGTCTTTACTATTTATGTATCCTTTGAAATAATAAATGAATCATAAAAAAGAAGGAAGATCAAAACTATCTGTCACTTCTAGAAACTTTAACAATCCTATTCACAGCGCAGAAATATCAAGTTCATCTTCCTTGATGTAAGATAGTTGCTTCAGATAATATCCCAACGTCCAATTCATACCTGCCTTTTAATAATAACATGTAGTGACTTAAAAATAAAGGAGTGGAGAAGTTATAGCTGATTCAATAAGTTAAATAGATCTACATTAATGTGACATCTTTTGGCGAACAACAACCAACAGCCAATGAAGTCCATATTAAAGGAGGAGCTATCTCCTTATGCTCATGTCTGTGGATCCATTTATTTGTAGTTTGAAAAAACAGCTGTTTTTCAGTACCAAGATACATCTACAAAAAGATCCACACATTGTACTCTAAAACTCTGAAGATCTCTTCTTGTTTTAAGTATAGATTGTGAAAAAAATTTTCTCAGTAATTCTAAGGTTTTTCTCAAAGGAATCCTGTCCAGTGTGAATCTAAAATAGGTTAAGATAATATAGTAATATATTCAGCAGCATTATGACCAGAGTTGATTCACATACTTAAAGGTACTAACTGTACATGAATAGAGAACAATGCTCCTGCTTGTATCTTCTCTTGATATTAAGTTTAACAAAGTTGAAATCCAGGAGAAACCTGAGATATGTTACTTTCACTATAACATTCTCCCATGGCTTTTCATGTTGCTTGGACTTAAAATCCAGTCCCTTTACATTCCCCTATGGGTTTACACAATTAAACTCCTGTAACACACAACTTTACTTTTTGGACACCATGCATCTTTCCTACTCACTCCATCTTAGCAGCTTTTGCCTTCTAGATATTCTTGAACCACAAACATAATGTTAATGTATTTATCTAGAATAAATAATTTTCAAAAGTCTATCTTTTGGTGCCTGTTCTCAACCTCATTATATCTTCATTGGACTATCAATTTCATAGAGAGGTATTTCTTAAATACTTTAAATTACAAGTAACTTCAGTATTCAGTCTTCTTCTTCTCAACTTTATTTTGCTTTATTGTTATATTAATATGTCTTGCTGAACCAGATTACAAGCACCAAGATGGCAAGTATTGCTATTTGTTTTATTTAGTAATTTATTGTATACCTGTTGACCATGCCCACAGTCAAATCATATTCAGTATAATGTGTTGACTAAATCAATGAATGGTTTACAATAACTGTTCACCAAAATAAAATTATATTTTATAACATGTTATGAAAATATAACATGCATTTATGTCCACAAAATAACTTTAAGATATTGGAGAACTTGCAATATAAATTCACTTTAATTTATGTGTTAGAATTTTTTTTATTAATTCACTGATTGGCCTATTTATAATGGCATAAAAGTGGCTGAGTAAAACAAATATGCATACGGACACACATAAGAATTAAATCACTGTTTATTTGAATCACCAAAGAGAATCTTCAAGAAGAATTGTAAGTTTAGGGTCAGTGATGAAGCTTAGTAGCAGAACACTTTTCTAGTATGCATGAGGCCCAAAGTTTCATCCTTAGTTCTATAAACAAACAATTGTAAGTATAAAATGAATATTACATGACCATTATAGCTATCAAACAGAAGCTATTTTTCAGTACCAAGACATCTACAAAAAGGTCCACTTAATAGTAAGAAAATGATGAGTTCTCTTAAGAAAATGAGTTTTGTGGTATCAAACCACAATGAATTTTCGTGGTATCAAATATAAAATGGAGAGAAAAGAATGTTCAAATTGATGTAGAAATAAAGTCAAGTCAATCATTACGAATATCCGTTTCACCATTAAATCTGTTGAAGGAAAAAGAAAAAGATGAGATAACACTTTTTTACCTGACAATGCACATTCTCTTTGAATTAACTGGTGATGTGGTTTGGATTTGGAATGTTATACTTAAAGCTCAGGTGTTGAAAGCATGATCCCCAATTCAGCAAAGTTCAGAGATGGGGATTTTAGGGGATTATTAGGGTTTACATCATGAGTATGTTAATCTATTTGCTGGAATAATTCATTGATAATTGAATGGACTATTAGGTAGTAACCACAGGCAGGTGGGCATGGGTTTCTAGGAAGCAGGAAGATGATTGGTCTTAGATTATATCAATCTCTGGATCCTTCCTCCTTCCCACTCTCCTGGCTGATATGTGTTAAGCAGTTTTCCTCTGCTACAACCTTCCACCATGATGTTCTTCCTCACTTGGGCCTAGAGCAATGAAGTTGGCTGACCATGAACTGAACCTTTGTAACTGTGAGCCAAAAGAAAATTTTCCCCCTCTCAGTTGTTCTTGTCAAGTATTTTGATCACAGCAATGAAATGCTGTCTAACACTACCAGTTTACAATTCAGTTTCCTCTGGATCTTCTTTTTATTGACCCATCACACAGTCAGCTCAATCTGGGAATCTTACTTGACCATTCCTTAAGGATGTGCGTATTGAATTGTCATATTCAACAATTTCCATAAACTCATCATTAATAAAAAACTAACATACAAACATATTAGTTCTCGTGATCCATTTCTTGTCACCAATACTCTGCATAGATTTGACACAGAGAACATAATACCTATGAAAATCATTGATTGAGCATTTTATACTTAATGTAGTTATTAAACAAACATAAAATTAAATGGGGAATTTAATAGCATGTCTCAGACCTTTATAGGATAATTTTGGTTATACGTTTGAAAGCAATCAATACTAAAGTTTTTTTAACATTTTAAAATACTGATGCAAATTTCTCTTTGCATATTTTAGCAATCTAGTTTTTAGAAACATTTTTCTCTTAGTACTTGTTTGCCACTTATTTGCTTATGACTTTGCTAATGTGATGAAAACAAATTCATTTTCCTTTAATAATAGCAATAAAAATACACTTTGATTTTATACTTAACTTTTTACACTTTTTTAAAAATTAGTAATTCCTGAAATAAATTTATTAGGTTTTAATCCTATTCTTTCCCTTGATTTTCATTTGTAGGAGAAAATTATATTTAATTATTTTAATTATAAAGAAGTATATAACACGTTCTTCCTTATTACTGCTTTCATATGAAACTGAAAAAAATGATCTTGTGCCTCCCTGGAAAGTAACATTCTCACCCAATTGAAGCATCAATGATAGAAAAGTGAAGAGCTTTTGTTGTAAACATGATTATTTCTATTAATAAACTGAGAAATAAAACAAAAATAATTAGTTTCAGTGGAAAACAAAAAACTGTCAGACTGAGGCAAAATAATGACAATCTTCAGACCTCTGTACCTAGCTGTTTTTAATTGGGATAGACCATATTAAATGAACCTTTAAAAACTGTTCATTCTTTCAATCTTCTGTTGATAAATTTGGGGAAGGGGGAAGGAATTCATCTTGTCTCATCCAAAATGAAAATTCTGTGGCATTTAACAAATTCTGATCAGTTTGTCTTCTGAAATGTTGATGTGTATTTGATGTGAATTCAAAGTATTATCTGAATATTTCTTTAGATTCATCCTGAGAGTTCAAAAGCTGTCACATACATCAGACATCCTTTGAACACAAAATGTGATAATGAGGAGATGTGCTTACCAAATGCACAGGATATAATAGAGTTTGCTCCTTGCCCTGCATCAAACAAAGACACTAGAGGAAACAAAAAAATGAATACAAACTGCCACACTTTGAATCAAGGAAGTCAGTTTCCTTACTAAGTAAACAATTTAGAACTTCTCATCTCTGCTCAATGCTACTCTTCTGTCATCCTCAGTAACAGTTCAAGCCTAGTTTTGTAGTTTCTCTGATGAAGTATCAAAGTTGTATACACTATCTTCTTTCTTTATGAAGTCCTTGGGCCATGGATAAATATGCTGGGCATCAACCATGCTGCAGCTTTTTGAAATTGTGAGACAGGTCTTACCAGGACTACACATCTCACATTCGTGTCCTCAAAATGATGTCTTACAGAGTTACAGAACAAATCATTTTCCCAATTCCAGTGTCAGATTCAATGACTAAATAAACCTTCATATTATTCTTCAAGTTAGTTAAGCATATTTCAAGTCAGATACATTTTGCATAGAGAACAGGGAAGAAAAACAAGTTGATGGGAAATTTTTCTCTTTCACATATTTTATTCATGAATTTCTACTCAGTCTTTTTATTTTATCTGATTACCACTCCCCTATTTCTGATTTTATTGTGAAATTTTCATTTGCAGCAGCTGCTCTATCCTGGATCAGCAAATTGTCACCCTTTATGCCTCTTTTCCTTATCAGTTTCATGTGCCAACTTTAATCAGAATCACTATTCTAAGAATCTTTTAATTAAAATAATTAAGAAAAGTACACACCTGTGCATATTATTAGCATTCAACATATGCTTAATATATTTTAAATATTTTAAATACTTAGTTCTATATAACCCTTTAGTTTTTGAGGGTTTTGGGGGTTGCCTTATTCTCTTAATCCAACAAAATTGACTTCAGCTTCCATCCCAAATCCTGTTTAAAAAATCACACTACCATTCCCAGGGCTTCCCACAATACCTGAACAGCTGGTTGTGTTCCTCTATAATTTATCACCCCTGGTATCTGCTTCTGGACTTAGTCTCAATTATCTCCAGCAGAGTTGTCTTCTTTTCTTTCTATTCAATCCATATGCATGTTTTCCTCATCTTTAATTTCTCAGAAAACGATAAATCTATGCAAGTCCTTGGAAAGTGATATGTTTAGTGAGGTTTTGAGAAAAGCAGGAGTTTAGTGGAAAGTGAAGGATAGAGTTCAATTCAGAACAAGGAACACATTAAATACTGCCAGCAGAATTCTTCCAAGTGCTTTATTGATCTTTTTCTTCTAGTTTATATTTCTTACCTTTACTAATTTTCCTCAAATTTAAGCCTCCCACCATTTTTCTGGGTGGGATCTCTAAATTCCACAAAGTATATTTGCTCTGGAGTTTTGAGAATTTGTTTCATTTATATTTGAATGTGCTATGTAAGGTGAAAAACCTCCTAAATTTCTTTAAACCTTTAATTTTAGGGTACCTTACTTTCCCAATTAAATTAATAACCAATGTATAAAATTAAACAAAAAATGCTGGCTAGTAACAATGATCATCAAAATTAATCCTACAAGTGGGTTTTCAAATCATGCCTAATAATTACTGAAGTCTTCAAATATAGATTTCTGGACCTTATCTCAGACTTATTTGTTTGTAATTGGTAAGGTATTGGCATAAAAATATACCTTTTAGTAAATTTGCAATTATAAGTTTCAAAATCTTTTAAGATTTGACAGACACCTATCCTGATGGTTGATTCTACGGGTCAATTTGAAGTTGTCCTCAAAGTGCCCAGATTAAACATTATTTCTGGATATGTCTCTGAAAATACTTTCAGATGAGATCAACATTTGAAACAGTGAACTCAGTAAAGTATACACTGCTCTTCCAAGTGTGGTTGAGCAAATTCCAATTGTTGAAGGCTTGAATAGAATAAAAGGTGGAGGGAGGAAAAATTCTCCCCTTTGGATCTGACTCACAGCTTAATCAAAGACATCTGTTTCACTTTATCCTGCTCTTGGACTGGGATTTACAATCATTGACTACCATAGTTTTCAGACCTTTAAACTCAAAGAAAATTCTACCACCAGCCCTCCTGAGTCTCCTGCTTCAGATAACAGGTTATGAGACTTGTCAGCCTCCATAAACATATGTGCTAGTGCCTCAGAATGAATCTCCATATGTGTACAGAGACTATATGCACACACATTTGGGTAAGAACATGATCAAATGTAGGCAAATATATGTATACACACACAGATGCTAGGATAACTGAAACATCATAGTAGTTTTGTATTTCTAAAGAGCTGTAACTGATATACCCATGTAAACATAGGAACATTTCTCTGTCAAGAGATTTGCAAGATCCTTATAAATCTCTTATTCAAACAGTAAATTTATGCATTTTTAATCTTTTATAGTTTGCATTCTTCTGAAACAGAGAAATTAAAAATGTTTCTTTTAACCACTTTGTAAGACATAAAATCACATTTATACAAGTAAAACTTTTTGGTAACAATAATTATACAACAACATCTCCATTATTTGTAATTCACCAAGGGATATAGATTCACTATATGTTTCAAAATGGTTTGTGTTTTTACTATATGTAAATTGTTGTGAAAAATTAATGAGGTAACAAAATTACCCTCCTGACACAATCTGTTGAATATAGATACATATAAATGGATAAACAGAACAATAAAATGTAATAATAATTATAGAAGTAGAATGCAATGACAGTTTTGTAAAGAAATTTTGTTTGTTTTTAAGATGCTGTTGAATAATTTCCAAAGTCTTGGAAATTGTTAATTAATTGTAATAAATTACAATCCACTGGTAAAACAAATTATAATCCCCAAAGTCTTTGACATGCCACTTAACGCTGCAAGATTTTTTGGTTAAAGTACAGTGATGACTACTTCATCTATAGAGATGACAAACTAAAACTAAAGAAGTCATGAAATGTTTTCCAAAACCTCACGTGGTCTCTAAAGAACATCAGTGAAACTGTTTCCTGAGCACTGTGACCCAATGTAGCACTTATGATGATGGAACTGACAGTCCATTAGAAACTCAAGGACACCACAACATGATACATCTGCTGATTATTTAGGGATTTAACACTAATGCAGAATAAGTGGTTCATACCAAAAAGGGATGGAATGACAACTATTAGAGAAATATCAAAGAAAGAGTCTCTTTTCAAGAAAGGCTAAACCAAAAAGAAAATTTTAGTTCCATCTTCTATTTTTATCAATACAGTCAGTAGGAATCCTCTAAAGCTTAGAGTCCTATAGGACTAATATTAACTATGTGATTGGACACAGAAGAAACAAAATCCAGCACCTTTAATGGTATCAGACATATTCACACGGAGATAGCCAGTACCTCTAATGTTATCAGATATACTCACACAAACTAAACTTAATTCATGTTGTTGTTGTTGTTGTTGAGGTATTATAGAAGGTTATAATTGAGCCACATGTAGCAAAATTCCAGAAAACAATTGAATATTACTAAAAATAGTTCAAAGGCAGAAGAGACTTTGGGAAGTGCTTATTACAATATCTTACAAGACAAAAATAATCTGTTATGGGGTGAATGACTCTAAGGGTCTTTTCAAAAATAATGGAAACTATAATTGCCTCAATTATGCATATTTACTTGTTAAGGTAGCATTTTACTTTTTCCTATCCAATATGATCCATCTGCATTTATAAGTAGTAATATATTATTAGCTAATATATTGAAGAAAAAGTAGGGAAAAGCAAACATGCAATTGTGTTAAATTTGGGGGCTTCTGGAGAGAAGAATCATCATTTACAAGAACAAGGAGATACTGTTCAGTATTTGGAATATAGGAAGAGAGAATTGGGAATCAAATTAAGGTAGAAACAGGCAATATAGTCTAGGAACTATTCATTATCAGTTTTATTTTTATGCATCAAGATAAAATATGATTTTCTTTTAAAAGTTAAGAAATAAAATAACTTTATGACATTTTACATAATAAGGATAGCAACATAGAAGTGCATTTCCAGAAGATTTAGACTGAAGTGGGAAACTGTATATTGAAAACAAAGTTAAAAAGAGATTAAATTACTGAAGCTATACCTGAAGATGCAGTAGTGAAGGCTCTAAGAATATAAACAGAAAAAAGAAAGATGAATTTATGAGACATTTGTGATGATTCATTATTGAATTGGTAACATATCAAGGAGAACATCAAAATTATCATAAATTTTCAAATTTCTATAATTTTGTAGTAATAAGATTGAAGAAAAATAAGTAAACATTTAGAAAAGGAGTAGATTGCAGTAACAAACACACTACATTTACCCATGGAATATATAATTGTAGATAATAAGTAAATTATACAATTTTTCATGAGAAAAGATTTTGACAGTCATATATTTGCATATTTTGAAGTTTTTCCCATCAGCTAATTTTTGTTGAATAACAAATACATTTAGATATTAGTAGTTTGGAACAATTGAGAGAGTTATGTACCTCATACTCTTGTAGGTTGGCAAATATGTGAATGGTCCTTCTGGACTGGATCCTTCTCAGCCAGTATCAGTTGGCCCCATTTATATGTCTCCTTATCAGCTTGGTGAGTAAGCTGTAGCTGACTCATCTTGATAGCTTCTGCTAGGGTAATTTGGAAAGCTTGGGTTCCAAGTCCATGTGGTCTCCACCTCCAGCATGCTAGCCTGCATTTGTTCATATGATGTCAGAATTTCAACAGAGGGAGAAAAAATGTATAATCAAGCATTTTGAAGTCAAGGGTCAAAAGTAGCATTCCACCACTACTAATGTATTTTATTTGTGAAGGAACATCGAGATCAATCCAGGTTTAAAAGAATGTAAATAAATACCACTTCTTGATGATTGGAGCTATTATAGAGACTTGAATAAGGGGAGAAGGCAAGAATATGGGGTTAACTTGGATACATTCTCAAACAGAAATACAAGCCTGGTATTTTTTTAAAGCATCCCCCCAAAATAAGAAATCTACTTTTCATTATTATGTAGAATGTTAGAACTATGAGGAAAACTGAATAAAAATATAAGTGGTCAGATGAACATTGGGAGGACTGTGACAATTGTTCAAAGAATTGCAAATCAGTCTATGGTAATCTTGAAAATCTTATTGCTTAATATCCTTCTATTTTCTAGTCATTGGTAGTGAGAAAGGTAATCTTTTAAAGAAATAAAAACATCTTTACTGAACATATTTTATGTGCTGAAACTCTAGAAGCAATGACATATGTGGAAGTTAGCTTTCTGAGACTATGGGATAATAAATTTGAAAGGAAGAAAAGGTTTATTTTGGCTCATGGTTTCAAAGCTTTCCATAGTCATTTGACCCAACTTCTTTGGTTCCGTGGTGGCAGGACCATCATGGCAGGAAAGCCTGGCAAAGGAGCTCTGTTCTCATTATGTAAGTAAAGAGAGAGATCAAACCAGGATGCCTACATACATTTAAAGGCATGGCCCCAGTGACCTCAGTTCCTTCCTGTAGGATCTACCTTCTATAAAGGTCCACCACCTTCCAATGATGCCACAGGCTGGGTACCAAGCCTTTAACTCAGGCCTTTGGGAAACGTTTGAAATCCAAAGTATAGCACCCTGTTTATTCAGGTTTTCTTTTTTTTCCCCCTATTAAATAAAGTATACTAATCAACCTGAGTCATTTATTTCTAATTCTGTAAGAGTCTTATTGAAACATGTGTTTCTGTTTTGTATCAGAATTAATAATGCCAATTGATATGCCAACATAGATACATTATTATTATTAACTGTAATTCAAGCTTTACATCCAGGTTCATTCCTTGTGTTGTACGTTCTGAGTTGTTTGAAAAATATGTAGCATGTATCTACAAACACAGCACCTCACAGAAAAGTTTCACTGTCCTATAGTTCTACCGTACCTAATGCTTTTATCCTTTCCTATCTCTCTGTGGACTTCTGACCAGTCACTAAACTTTTCACTATTTCCAAAGCTTTGCCTTTTCTGGAATATCATATAGTCAGAATCACAGCATAAGCAGCCCTTTCAGTCTGGCTCATTTCACTTCATAAGATGGATTTACAGCTCTTGCATGTCTTTCATGGCTTAATATCTCATACCTTTTGCCACTGAATTATAGTGCATTATTCCAGTGTTAGGATGTACCATAGTTTATCTATTTACCTAGTAAACAGCATTTTGGTTGCTTTCAAATTGCTGCAGTTCTGAATAAAAATGATGCAAACATTTATGTAGAGGTCCATGTTGACTTTTAAATTCATTTCAGTGAATATTAAAGAATACCATTTCCAAGTCATTGTTGGAATATGACTAGTTTTGCACCAAGCTGTCAAACTGTGTTATTTGGTAGTCCCACCATTAGTGGATGAGAGCTTCTATTGCTTCACTTCTTCACCTCCCTTTGTCACTGTCAGGATCATGGACCTTCATCATTCTAATTAATGAGCATTGATACCTCATTGCTTTGATGTGCAATACTTAACAATATATGATATGGAAAATCTTGTCACATGCTTGTCCACCATCTGTATATCTTCTTTGTTGAGGTGTCTGTTTACATCTATGATCGATCTTTTAAGTGAGTTTTTGCAGTTCTCATTATAATTTTTATAGTGTATTATAGTTATACATAATGTTGGGGATCATTTAGATATAATCATACAAGCATGGAATATGTTGAGGTTCAGTCCCCAATATTGGCCCTTTTCCTTCCTTCTACCTTCCCCATGTTCCTTTTCCTCTAATTTTAAGGGGTTTTTGTGTCTTTTTGTTGTATTCCTTTATTTGGTATGTCTTTTGCAAATACTTCTCCCATTCTGTGTCTTGAATTTTCATTCTCTTGGTAGATTTCACAGCACAGAAGTTTTGAACTTTAATGAAATCTAACATCAATTTCTCTCTTCCATGTATTATGTTTTTGGTGTATCTCAAATGTCATCACCAAACCCAAGATTTCCTGGATTTTCTCCTGCTATATTCTCAAAGACTTATACTGTTGTATATTACATTCAAGTCTATAATCTATGTTCAGTTAATATTTTGCAAAGATGTGATTTTTCTAGTTTCTTATTGTTTGCTTGTTTGTTTTTTGCCTGTAGATCTTCTATTATTCTATAACCATTCGTTGAAAATACCACCTTTCTTCATTGAATTGCTTTGATTCATTGTCAAAGGTCAGTTGACTCTGTTTTTGTGGATCCGTTTCAGTGCTCTTTATGCAGTCCATTGGTTGATTTGTCTGCTTTTTTGATCATTTCATTCTGTCTTGATTACTCTTTTATTATAAATCTTGAGTCAAGTAGTGTTTAGTTTTCTATTTTTCAATATTGTATTAATTATTCTGTCTTACTGCCTTTGGGTACTAACATTAGAATAGTTTGTTGATCTTCACAGAATAACTTGATGCTGTTTTGATTGACATTGTATTAAATCTACAAATCAAATTGGAAAAAACAATGACACCTTGACGATGTTGGAGTCTTCCTACTCATAAATATAAATATTTTTATTATCCTTATCTATACCTTCTTTGATTTCAGAGTTTTTCAGAGTTTCACAGTTTTCCTCACTGACATCAGTACATGATATATTGAAGGGCTTCACATTTTTATGTTGATGCAAATGGCATTGTGCTTTAAACTTCAAATCCTGATTATTGGTTATTGGTACATGTGAAAGCAATTGTCTATTGAATATCAATCTTGTATCCTGAAGGCTTGCTATAATTGCTTATTAATATCTATTAGTTATTGTGGCAATAGCTATTGTTGATTATTTATTTATCTTTGTTACTGGGTATTGAATCCAGGGCATTATACAACTGATTTACATCCCCAGCTCTTTTTACATTTTACTTTGAGACATGGTCCTGCTAAGCTGCTGAGGTTCTCACTAAGTTGCTGAGGTTGTCTTCAATTTTGCAATTCTCCTGCCTCAGCCTCCTGAGTCCCTGGAATTGTAGGAATGCACCATCATACCTACTTTATTGTTGATTTTTTTAGAATTTCCTTCACAGGCACAATTACACTGTTTGGAAAAAACGTGCATTTTTAATGCTTTCCTTCCAATCAGTACACATTTTTTCTTTTTCTTGCCCTGCTTTCTCCTTTTACTAGCTCAGACTTCCATTATGATGATGAAGAAGGAGCATGTTTGCCTTTTCCTGATCATATGAAAGAATATTAGACAAGGGATTTTTGGGGAGAAAAGTATATAATTCACAGACATGTTTAAGGGACATCTCAGAGCATCTAGAGCCGAGAGACACCCAGACAGCAAGAAGAGACAGAAAGGGTAGTAGCATATATCTCTAATTTCATGGTCTCACAAAATTTAGATAGACAATATAAAAGCAGGAAGAGGAGACTAGAAGGAATGACTAATGCGTGGCAGTATAAAACTAGAAAAGGATGATTTTTAGAAAAGTCATAAGAAAAAAATGCTCAAAGGAGGTAAAGTAATTTACCTTAAATGCTGTTAGTTCTGATTTATTGCTGGGTTTTGGTCTCCCATATATGTGATATTTTTGTATTGTTATTGATTGGTTTGTACCCCCCAAATCATACTCTGAAGATTGAATTCCCAATACCTCCAAATGCAACCTCATCCAACAAGGAGTTATTTAAAGAGGTGAATAAGTTGAAATAAGTGCTTTTGTTTCATCCAATAAAACTGGTGCAGCTGTAAGAAGAAAAAGAGACACCAAGGGTACAAGTGTACAGAGGGACAACCATAGGTGTACAGAGGGTCGACATCTTCAAGCCATCTTCACAACCTTGGATTGTGTCAAGGTTGCTTATTGCAGCCCTGAGAAATTAATAACACATGCAAATATTGACTTCATTGCAAGTTACTTATTAATAATTACTCCTCAAAAAAATTATATCTGTCACCACATACCTATGACAAGTTAAGCCAGTTATTAACCTCTCTGGGATGCAGAATAATGAAATTAGAAGATATGCAAGTCCTCAAAGTTAAATAATTGCATTTAAGAGAAATAAAATAAAGTTAGAAAAATGCCCAAATCATGTACAAAAGACATTGACTATTGAACACATGGTCATTAAAGTGCTGAAAGAAAGAAAATCTATAGGAATAATAACACAATAAATCTTTTGAAAGAAAATCAGCAATAGAATGTTAAGAGAGGCCTTTGAGAAATTAATTAGGTAAAATAATTTGGTTAAATTGAACATTTTAAAAATCATTCTATGAAAGTTCAATTTGAGGTGAATGAAAATTTATCTTATTAGTGTTGTAAGAAACACTAATAAGTGTCTGCCCCTCCAAAAATCAGCACTTGTTTTGTTTTTTCACATAATGAATAAAAATTTTATTATCACCTAAAGTTCACTAAATATAAACACTTTTTCTTTACTTGTTATTTTTCCAGATAAATTCTTATAGGAACTTCTACTATAACATTTGTATTCATTTTGTGAGTGATTTACTTCAAAAGGCTTTTCAAAGTTATAATTAATTCTTTTCAATAACAAAACATGCTGTACATCTATGAGTTTCCCTCTAGCTTCTTAAAAGATATCAACAAAAAATATTTGTTTCTATGCATTACATGGAAATATGGAGCACTTTACAATACTATCAAAATTGGTTAATAAAAACTACTTTAAATGACTATTTCATTTCCTGTATATGCATAAAATGCCACTGACAAGGTTGCACACATCTTTAAGTGAATATACTTATTATAAATCAATATTGTTATTTTCATATCTATTCTTTTGAAAATCAGAGGGTGCCTTGAAATAATATTAGAAAAGCACTTAAATTATACTTACAGAAACAAAAAAAAAATAGGTTATGTAAAATGTTAAATTTTGACCTCAAAGTCAAGATGGCTGATTTTTTTCTTCATTGTAATAATTTATTTATACAACAGGAAAAAGAAGAATTTCCTGAACTTATATAAATTGTTTTTAATGTTTTCCAGGTATAGGACTCAAACTCTCAATACAATAAATAACTCTAAAACCAGCAGCACAGCCCACCATGCGGCGCTGCACAGCTTGACTCCCCATCTCCTAATGTGTCTGCCAACCTTCACTGTGCTGCTCACCACCTCTCCCTAATCTCCAATCACAGCTGCCTCCATGTTGGGACACCTCTGCTGTCACCATCACCATCTCAAGACACAGCAGCTTCCATCTGACGAGACTGGCCAGGGAGGGCCTGGAGTCCAATATCAAGGTAACTTCAGGTTTGCTGCTGCCACCACTATCTCATGATGCAGGTACTTCCATCTAGGGACACCAGCCTGGACCTGGAAATCCATCAACAAAATGCCTTCAGGTTTAGTTACACCTGAGGTCTTTCTGCTAGGTGTGCTAATAGTCACCATCTTGCTACAGAGGCTAAAGAGACCAGGGCTGCCACTAACTTGGTGAGTCCTACAGTGCTCAGGATGGAGAGAACTGGTTTTGGTGGGTTGGATGGTTGGAAGAAGGTTTGAGGGCATCTTGCTCTCTGCTAGCTCAGCCAATTGGTCCAGCACCCACCAGATTTTCGGCACCCACTTTGGCCAGCACTTACAGGTACCTGACACTAGTGGGGTCCCTGCCTGACATTCACTAATTTCCTGGTTCCACTAGGTTGGGCAATCAACAGGGCTCTCTGGCTCCCCAAACCCCATTCTCCCAACCCCTCTCTAGCCACCAACCTGGCGCAGCACTTACAACTACATGACCAGCCCACAGCTGTCAGCACCTGGTCTTAATCTGCCTGATACACTACAGCTCTCCACACAGACACAGAGGTCCCAGTGCTCAGCCCTCAGGACAGCTGGAGAGAGAGGTGCATGACTGGGATGTCAAAAGGACCGAGGGTGGAGAGATTGAGTTTTGAAACTAATTCAAAGACCAGGAATTGTGGAGTCAGCAGGCAATGTAAAGGGCTAAGATAAGGCTCCTACATCACATAAGTGGAACCCAAAGGAGATTCCTAGGGTGCAGTCTTCTAATGTGGACCAACAATTGCTATATCCCACCTTCAAGAGTTCTACCTTTAGGTCTCCTGCTAACAGCCAACTTCTACTGATTCCTCTTTCACTCTTCCTACAATCTTATATTTCTGTCTTCTCCTCCCTCATAAATATCACATTAGGATGTGCCTACATCACTCCTACTTACTTTTTGTCCACCATTAGAAATTGTAAGTCCTTTTACAAATCTACTGTTTGTATTACAGACAATAATTGAACACATCATTTCTGTTTATTATGATGAAACTGTAAACATCTTAATAGGCACTATTTGGTTCAGGGCAATATTTTTTTTGCATTGGGTGCTATTAATATTGATCTCCCCCTTAAAGATGAGGTACTGGAAACTTTCAGGGACACTGTAAGTCTACCAGGTAGAAACTGTAATACTTCAAATCCACACTGCTATATGGGAAGACACATGAACAACATAAAAAAACAAGGGAAAAAAGTACCCCAAAGAAACCAAGATGTTCCAGTAATGGAATCCATACAACACAGAAGAAATGTAACAGGAGTTCAGAATGTACATAAAGTTATCTGCTACATAAAGGATGATGTAAGAAGTGAAATTAGAGATAAATTTCCTTCAAGAAAGAGATAGAGATTGTGGCTGGGTGCGGTGGCACACACCTGTAATCCCAGCACTTGGGAGGCTGAGGCAGGAGGATCACGAGTTCAAAGCCAGCCTCAGCAACTTAGAGGGCCTAAGCAACTCAGTGAGACCCTGTCTCTAAATAATATACAAAATAGTGTGCTGGAGTGTCCCTGGGTTCAATCCCCAGTACCGGGAAAAAAAAAAAAAAGATAGAGATTATGAAAAGAAATCAAGCAGAAATCCCCAAAATGAAGAAATCAATAAACCAAATTAAAAACACAATGGAAAATATCACCAATGGACTAGATCCCTTGAAAGGCAGAACCTCAGGCAACAAAGACAAAATATATAATCTTAAAAATATTGTTGACCACACTGAGAAGATGATAAGAAAACATGAACAGAACCTCCAAGAATAATGGAATAACATGAAAAGACCAAATTTAAGGTTTATCAGGATAGAGGAAGTGTGGAGATACAAACCAAAGAAATGCACAATGAAATATCAGAAAATGAAATGAAATATCAGAATATTCAATGAAATATCAGAAAATTTCCCAAACCTGAAGAATGAAATGGAAAATCAATACAAGAGGTTTACAGGACACCAAATATACACAGACCCACACTAAGACATATTATAAAGAAAATGCCTAGCATACAGAGTAAGGATAGAATTTTAAAGGCTGCGAGAAGAAAGTATCAGATTTTATATAAAGAGAAACCAATACAGATCTCAGTTGATTCCTCAACCCAGACCCTCAAAGCTGGGAGGTTCTGGGAAAACATAGCAAGCTTTGAAAGAAAATGGATGCCAACCAAGAATTTTATATCCAGCAAAAATTTTAAGCTTCAGATTTGAAATATGAAATAAAACCTTCCATGATAAACAAAAGTTTAAAAATATTCACAAGAAAACCTGCACTGCAGAAGATTTTCAGCAAAATATTCCATGTGGAGGAAATGAAAAGAAAAAGTAAAACAAGCAAAGGGAAGAACTACACTAATGGAATGGTCAATGAAAGGAGAAACTAAGTCAAGTTAAGAAATGAGAAATAAATCAAAATGACTGGGATTATAAATCACATCTCATTAATAACTCTGAATGTTAATGGTCTAAACCATCAATAAAAAAACATAGATTGGTAGATTGGGTTAAAAAACAAGACCCAACAAAATGCTGCTTCCAAGGAACTCATCCCATAGGAAATTACATCCACAGACTGAAAGTGATAGAATGGTAAATACACACACACACACACACACACACATATATATATATGCATTTGATAAATACATATGTATATGCATTTGATAAAATACAGCATCCCTTCCTGTTCAAAACACTAGAAAAACTAAGGATAGTTTGTAAAAGCTTTGTATGCTAAGCCCAAGGACATCATGCTAAATGGAGAAAAATTGAAAGCATTCTCTCTAAAAACTGGAACCAGACAGGGATGCCCTCTTTCACCACTTATATTCAACATTATCCTTGAAACTCTAGCTAGAGCAATTAGAGAGAAGAAAGAAATTAAAGAGATACAAATAGGAAAAGTAGTGCTCACACTATCACTATTTGCCGAGGACATGATTCTGTATTTAGAAAATCCAAAACATTCCACCAGAAAAGTTCAAGAATCAATAAACTAATTCAGCAAAGTAGCAGGATATAAAATCCACACCCATAAACCAAATCATTCCTGTAGGTCAGTAATGAATCTACTGAAAGAGAAATTGGGAAAACTATCCCATTCGCAATAGCCAAAAAAAAAAAATGCTTGGGAATCCATCTAACAAAGACGTGAAAGACCTCTACAATGAAAACTACAGAACACTAAAGAAAGAAATTGAAGAAGACTAGAATGTGGAAATATCTCCCATGTTCTTGGATAGGGAGAATTAATATTGTCAAAATGACCATACTACCAGAAGCACCATACAGATTTAATGCAATTTCTATTAAAATCTTCAGAGAACTGAAAAAAGTAATCATGAAATTCATTTGGAAAATTAAGAGACCCAGAATAGCTAAAGCAATCCTTAACAAGAAGAGTGAAGCAGGATATATCATAATACTGGAAATTAAACTATACTATAAAGCCAAAGCAACAAAAATGGCATGATATTGGCATCAAAACAGACATGTAGACCAAAGGTACAGAATAGAAGACACAAAACACATACCCACATATATACAATTATCTCTCACTACCTAAAGGCACAAAAAACATTCACTGGAGAACAGATAGCCTATTCAACAACAGTGCTGAGAAAATTGGAAATCCCCATGTACCAAAATGAAATTTAATGCCTATCTCCCACCCTGCAAGAAACTCAACTCAATGTGGATCAAAGACTTGGGCACTAGAAAAGGGACCCTGTGCCTACTAGAAGAAAAAAGTAGGCCTAAATTTTCACCTCATCAATTTAGTAATTGACATCCTTAACAAGAGTCCTAAAATGCAAGAAGTAAAATAAAGAATCAATAAATGGGATGGATTCAAACTAAAAAGCTTCTTCACAGCAATGGAAACAATAACATTAAGAGCAAGCCTACACAGTTAGAGAAAATCTTTACCACACACACCTCAGGTATGGTATTAATATCCAGGATATATAAAAAATACAAAAATCTTAAGACCAAAAAAACAAATAACCCAATCAATAAACACACTAAGGAAATGAACAGGCACTTCACAAAAGAAATGCAATACATCAACAAATATAAGAAAAAATGTTCAACATCTCTAACAATTAGAGAAATGCAAATCAAAACTACTCTAAGATTTCATCTCACTCTCATCAGAATGGCAATTATCAAGAACACAAGTAGCAATAAATGTTGACGAGGACATGGGGGAAAAGGAACACCCATACATTGCTGGTGGGACTTCAAATAGGTACAACCATTATGGAAAACAGTATGGAGATTGGAAACCTTAGAATGGAACTACCATTTAACCCAGCTACTATCCCACTCCTGGGTTTATACCCAAAGGACTTAAAAATCAGCTTAGTATAGTGATGCAGCCATATCAATGTTTATAGCAGCTCAATTCACAGTAGCTAAAATATGGGACCAACTTAGGTGCCTTTCAACAGATGAATGGATAAAGAAAAATGTGGTATATATATATGGAATGAAATATTACTAAGCCTTATAGAAGAATGAAATTATGGTAGTTGCAGGTAAATGGATTGAGTTGGAGAATATTATGCTTAGTGAAATAAGTCAATCCCCCAAAATCAAAGGCTGAATGTTTTCTCTGACATGTGGATGTTAATTCACAACAAGAGGTGAATAGATACTTTGAATTAGACAGAGGGGCGTGAAGGGAGGTAAGAGGGAAAGGGAATAGGAAGGATTGTAAAATGAATCAGACATTACGCTATGCACATATATGATTACACAATTGGCTTGATTCTACATCATATATAAGCAGAAGACTGAGATGTTATACTCCATATATGTATGACACGTCAAAGTGCATTCTACTATAATGTATAAATAATTACAACAAATAAAAAAACCTTCTAAAGTCACTTGTTTGCTTTTATAATTGCTTTTTATTCTCCATATAATTGTTAATAAAGCTATGAATGACCTTGATTCCAAGAGGCATCATTAATTTTTGCACCATGTATTAAAAAATATTATTATTAAAATGTCCAATGAAATTGCGGCCTGTCATCAATTGTAAGTCATTTGGTTTTACAGATGATAAAAGTAAGTTCTAAATTTGATAACTATTATTATTTTATTCTGTTTAATAATGAATGATAATGTAAGAAGATATATATTCAGAGTTTTAGAGAAATGTCTAATTTACCCAAGAATGTGTTATGACAATCTTCATGAATTGATATAAACATCTTCACATTTATAGCAATGGAAATTATTCAAAAAGACATATTTGGATATTGTTCTTGGTAATAGCTTTGTAGACACTTTGTAACTCACATGGAAAAATCCTGTGTTAAATGCATGCTTTATATTTCACTCAAGGCTTGCAGAACATGGGATTAGGAACCTTATGGTAATTACCTGCATTTAGCATCTATGTTAGATGAAAGTTTTAATGGTGTCAGCCTGATATTTGATATAGGTTTAATAACTGATTTTCATATTTATATACACCCATTGAATGATACCAAGTTTTTGCATCCTATTTATTTTCATTTAATTTACTTTACTTTAATTCAAACTATTTGTTTCTGCAGTCTTGGGGATTTAACAGCTTCACACATGTCAGGTGTGTACCTTTCCCTAGACCCTGTCTTTTTAATTCAATTTTATTTTGAAACATTGTGATGGTCATTAAATTCTCCAGACTGTCCTGGAACTTGCGATCCTCCTGCCTTGGCCTCCTAAGCAGGTGGTATTACAGGCATGTGCTGTTATGCCTGATCTTTCTTTCTTAAAAATTTCTCTTTTAAAAATGTGTTCTTTTTAGCAGAATGTATTTTGACAATCATACATATATGGGGTACAATTTATTCTAATTAGGATGACATTCTTGTGGTTGAACATGGTGTGGAATTACACTGCTTATATTTTCATATATGAACATAGGTAAGTTATGTCTAATTCATTCTACTGTCTTTCCTATTCTTATTTGCTCTCCCTTCCCTTCATTTCTCTTTGTTTAATCCAAAGAACTTCTCTTCCACCCCATCCCCTATTGTGTGTTAGCATCCACATATTGAAGAGAATATTTGGCCTTTGATTTGTTGGGATTGGCTTATTTCACTTAACATAATAGTCTCAAGTTCCATCCATTTATAGGCAAATGCCATAATTTCATTCTTCTTTATGGCTGAGTAATATTCCATTGCGTATATATACAACATTTTTCTTTATCCATTCATTTGTTAAAGGGCACCTTGGTTGGTTCCATAGCTTAGGTATTTTGAATTGATCTGCTACAAACATTGACATTCTTTGGGAATATACCAAGGAGTGGGTAACTGGGTCAAATTGTGGTTTCATTCCAAGTTTTCTGAGGAAACTCCATTCTGCTTTCCATAGAGCTTGTACATATTTGCGGTCCTAACAGCATTGTGTGAGTGTACCTTTTTCCTCATAACCTTGTTTTCTTACTTCCATATCAATATCCCTAACAAACAAATAAAACATGTGGAATGATGCTATTTTATTTTAATTATTAGTGACATAGAATTCCTTCATAGTTGTCAGCATTTCTGATGTTATTTCCAGTTTGGGAATTAATGAATCATGGGTTAAATCTAGTTTTAAGTATTTGCTGAGTGAACATGGAAATATAATAAGGATATGGAATAACTGTATTTAATCAGTCATCTGTATGTCATAAGGTAAGTTCTCACTAAAGACCAGTTTGGACATCTATGTTGCAGCTGGTATCTATTGTAGAGATAAAAATAAATGAAAGTTTACATCTCAGACAGTTCCAGGGAGAAGATAAATAAGTGTGTTTGCCTTCATGCAAAATTGTTTTTAAATACTTTGAAAGATCCATTGGAATTGGATGCATGTTTTGAGTTAAATGTTCAGATCAAACGTATTTTTATTCTTAAAGGTAGAGCTCAGTAAGTCAGAGCTGATTGAATGTGAACTCTCCTTACATCTAATTTTCCTTTTCACAAACAAGCAAATATATAAAACAATAAAAATTCTCTTATATTTATAAATGCAATAGAATCCTCATGAGATAGAAACCCAGTAGTGTAGGACCTTCCCACCATCATATTTCCCCAGGAATTCCAATGCAATGGAAAGCCTTCAAAATGCATCCTATTACTCAATTTCTTTTGGTAGTCTCCAAGATAATTCAGTATTAATATTAGCTTTAAATTTTATAAAACAATTAATCCTGGTGGGAAGTAATATAGATAGATAGATAGATAGATAGATAGATAGATAGATAGATGATAGATAGATTGATTGATAGATAGATGATAGACAGACCAACATACAAGCACAAAAATAACCATTAAACTGTTATAACACATTCATGAAATATTCAAGCAGTTAGCATAGACCTTAAGCCCATCCTTTAAAGTATTATATCAAGGGAGGAAAGAAAAAGTGTAACATTTAAGACATGCACAGAAAATTTCACTAGTGTTTCTGAGATAGAGATAAAAAAAAAATGGGCCAGTCGTACTGCAGCCAAAGAATTATTTTCCATTATAGCTAAAAGAGTAATTTAAAGCAAGTAAAACAAAGTGTAAAATAGAATAGATATTAAACACTTCAGTAAACTTACTGCCATATAATAATTAGCCATTTGAAAATCGAAAATAATGATTTTATTTAAAGATCTTAAGAAAGAAATGTTAGCTATCAGGTAACTGAGTCCAATAAATTTATCACATGAAGAGCTTAAATGTTGACTTTACTTGAT